>JAUTXW010003925.1:527500-662192 GCA_030620095.1 Kuschelorhynchus macadamiae
ATATATATATATATATATATATATATATATATATATATATATATATATATATATATCCTCGATTCTACCAAGAAAACATCGCCTTTTTGTAAACCTGGTCAATGACAGAATTATAGTTGAAAGGTTGTCAAATTGCCTCGAATTGAAATGACAAAAGAATATCGTCAATTAATTTAAATTCTTTTTAACTCTTTGGGTTTCTGGGGTTTGTCAGATATAGAGTCTATATATTTATCAATAGAGCTGGTGTAGCAAGAGCACATTTCCCGTAGTGTATTTGCTTATCATATCTTCCAAGCTTTCCACAATATAATCAACAACATACTCTATAATGTTAGGTATATAGAATTCTAAATACAGAAGCGTAAGCTGGAAACAGTCTATAGAGATCATAATTCATTTTTATCAGCATATTAATTAATGAAAAATTGGGTTAGAGGTTGTGTGCACGTAGAGGTAAAACGGAAAAGAGAGATTGGTATATAAGTTGATTTACGTATTTTTTAATTTCTAACGTTAATCAGTTAATCAACTTAAAATGTATCGGTTAATATAAAAAAACTTAACGTAAAAAAACACTGAATATGTTTTTGGTAAAAGATTTTTACTAAATTTAGGAATTAGATGAAGTTTTAAAACAAAAAATAAAAAAGGATCTGATTATGAGTTAATAATAATATAATAATAAATAATCCCAAAAAAACTTATTGGGTTACTTTGTCAATATTATATATTTATATTTGCGGAGACGTTTCAAAGATCACTAGATCCTATAGGTAAATCAATATTATCAAATCTTCAATAACAAAATAAAATAAAAAAACAACTACACCTCCTGTGACATTAACAATTGTATGATTTTTAAATAATATTCTAACCAACCATCGATTTTCCTAAATCTACAAAATTCGCAAAGGAACTCAATAACAAGCCTATTTATGCAACCACTATGAACAAAAACACCCCCATTTTCCCACTGACCTAGTTTTTAGATCAGTTCTTTATCCACTTAGTAAGCCTTATTATGAAATTTCGTTTCACTTTCCTCAAATTCCTCCACAAACCCGTAAGCCACTATATCAATATCAAGAAAATTCGTCAAAAAGTGACAGTGGAAAATTTTCTCAAATAAATGAAAACACAAGTTTTACTTTGTTAATTGTAACTTATTTTATTTTTGCACTAGGCATGATCGCAGTATGGTACTACTAGTACATTTTCAACTTTAACGTAACGAGGATATTTACAAACAAGTTAGGTATATATATACAGGGTTATTCACGCAACCCGTTCATTAAGTTTTTGATGATGCCATTTAGATAAAAATTTCAAATTTTGGGATTAAGGTAAGGTCAAGGGGTACTTCTTCTTTAAAATATTTTCAACTTCCTGCCACTTCCGGTTTAACCGGAAGTTGATATCAACTTGCTTATTTTAAATGGAACACCTTGTATTTTATGATATTTTTGGATTCTACGGAGAATTTTAATGCTATTTTATGTAGCATGTCCTATACCTAGGTTCAAGCGTTCTTAAGATACTTGACCTTGAACCAAAAATGAGCCTTCGGGGTACCAAATTTTAAAATCTCATATTTTTGTAAGTTTTGAAGATATAATCCTCGTATTTTGCAGAATCGGTAAATAATCTTAGGTTTCTATTTTTTTTATCGAATTTGTCTATTTTTATACAGGGTGTCCTAAATTCAGCGGCAAACATTCACATTTTCAAAGCCGCTAAAGTCCGTTTTTTTAAATGGGACACCCTATAACTTTATGCACTATCAAATGTAGAATTTCATTTTCTATCGAACTGTATTAAGGTTCCCTATACCTATTCGTAACCATTTTCGAAATAATCTGGTTTTTATAAAAATATCGTATGTATTTGCTTAAATGTTTACATGTTCCAATGGTGAGCCATGGAAAAACAATTGAGATCCAATATCCAATATGACAGATGATTAGTATGCGTTATTTATCGAAAGCTGTCAGTGATAAACTAAATCTTCTAAATCGAAATGGAAGAATACTCAAACGCTGATATTCTCAATCTATTTTATATTCATGGAGAATGTTATAAAATTTTGGAGAGAACGTGTCGTGTGTTTAATGAACGCCACCCTGATTTACCGCCAATGAAAAAGTGAAAATTCAAGAGGATTGAAACGAACTTTTTGCGTTTTGGCAAGGTTAAAGTTACAAAAAATGTTCCGAAACCAGTGACAAATGCCGAGGATAACGTAATAAACACATTAGATTTTGGAATTTGTTCTTCATCTGTCCAATTCCTTCCAAAACGTGCAAGCCTTGAGGCCTGCTGATGACGTTCGACGAGTAGAATTTTGCGAATTCATGTTTTTGAAAATTCAAGAGGACCCTCAATTCCTTTCAAAAATATTTTGGACCGATGAAGCGAAATTTTCTAGAGAAGGAATGACAAATAGAAGAAACGAACATTTCTGGGCAGCAGAAAATCCGCACGCTTTACGCGAAACGCGTTCTCAAGAGAGGTTTAGCTTCAATGTTTTCGGTATAGTATTAAATGATCAGGTGCGGTACTGTATTTATGAAGACAATTTAAACAGTGATAAGTATTTGGAAATTCTACGAGGGACGGTTTCTGAATTTATAGAAGAAAATCTTATTGGTGAGCTGCAAAATTATTGGTATCAATTAGATGGGGCACCAGCATATAATTCCGCTGCAGTTTATCTCCATTTATCTCGAATTTTTGAAGATCCTTGGATTGGTCCCAATGGCCCTTGGAGATGGCCTCCGCGGTCGCCTGATTTAACACCCCTAGACTTTTATTTATGGGTATTTATCAAAGGTAAAGTCTATGCTTCCCCAGTAAATAACCAACAAGATTTACTGGACAGGATACGAACAGCTTTTGCCGAATTAGAAAACTGACAAATTCAACGGGCCACAGCAACTGTACAAAGAAGAATTGAAATGTGTCTTCAAATGAACGGACAGCATATAGAACATTTGTTATAATTCAATTTTATTATTTTATTTATTTATTGTTGATTGTTAGATTGCTATAATTTTTAAGTTCACTAAAACAAGTTTAGAACAGTCTCGAACTTAGTAGATATGGTTAAAAATAATGTAAACAATTTATTACATTTTTTATAACTTTAACTTTTCCGAAACGAAAAAATTTCGTTCCAATCCTCTTCAATTTTCTCTTGTTCATTGGCGATAAATGAGGATGTTTTTCATTAAAAACAGGGCACGTTCTCTCCAATATTTTGTAACATTCTCCGCGAATATAAAATAAATTGAGAATATCAGCTTTTTAGTGTTATTTTATTTTAATTTAAAAGTTTCAAATCAGCTGTCATGTTGAATAGAAAAGCACAACAATTGTTTTTTCATGGCTTACTACGGAAAGGTGTAAGCATTTAGCAAATACATATGATAGTTTAATAAAAACCTGATTATTTCGAAAATGGTTACGAATAGGTATAGGGAACCTTAATACAGTTCGATAGAAAATTAAATTCTACATTTGAAAGTGCATAAAGTTATAGGGTGTCCCATTTAAAAAAACGGACTTTAGCGGCTTTGAAAATGTGAATGTTTGCCGCTGAATTTAGGACACCCTGTATAAAAATAGACAAATTCAATAAAAAAAAACAGAAGCCTAAGATTATTTACAGATCGTCTGCAAAATATGAAGATTATATCTTCAAAACTTACAAAAATGTGAGATTTTAAAATTTGGTACCCCGAAGGCTCATTTTCGGTTCAAGGTAAAATATCTTAAAAAAGCTTGCTACATACAATAGCATTAACATTCTCCGTAGAATCCAAAAATATCATAAAATACAGGTTGTTCTATTTAAAATAAGCAAGTTGATACCAACTTCCGGTTAAACCGGAAGTGACAGGAAGTTGAAAATATTTCAAAAAAGAAGTACCCCTTGACCTTACCTTAATTCCACAATTTGAAATTTTTATCTAAATGGCATCATCAAAAACTTTTAATGAACAGGTTGCGTGAATAACCCGTATATACACACAAAAATTCTTAAGAGTCAGATTAGGGAAAATCAACTGAAATTTCTATTGTTTCTTAACAGTTTCTTTCTATTGCTTCTAAACAATCCAATGCGACTTTTTTGTTCAATTGTTCAAACATAAACATTTATATTTATATAATTAACAAAGTTCATTATTACATTCTATAGATATATCTATATTATCAAATATTCAATAACAAATCAAAATAAAAAAAAACAACTATATGTCCTCAAATATTAACCATTTATATCTTTCGCGGATTTTTGAATAATAATCTAACCATCCATCGACTTTTCTAAATTTACAAAATTCGCAAAGAAACTCAATAACAAGTTTATTTATACAACCTCTATCAACAAAAACATCTCCTTCTTCCACATAGTAAGTCTTATTACGAAAATCCGTTTCACTTTCTCGCGTCACTTCAGCATAAAATTCTTTCACAAATTCGTAAGCCACAATGTCATTATCAAGAAAATTCGTCAAAAAGTGATAGTCCAAAATTTTCTGCATTGCCCTTATGGGACTTGGTATTTTACATTTAGTGACAAAAGTTATAAAATGCCATAGTCCATATTTCACTAGAAAGAGCAAGGCAAGCTTCAATATCCTTAGCTTATCACAAACACAAGAGGAATTTAAATACAAATACTTAAGCATTTCTGACACATTTTCAATAAAATCTTCTCCGGTGAACGGCAGATGTTGTACAATCCTCACTACAGATTTGATAAATGCTTTGTCAGCCTGGGTTTTCTGTTCTACCTTCGCCAAAATCAGCAGAAACATAAACAGTTTGTGAATATTGATAGTACTGTCACCATAGCACTCACGAACTTTAACCAATAAATCATCAGTAAACTCCGGATTTTGACACCTATCAGACATTAAAAAAATAACCGTGTAATAGCATATTAACAAGTAATTCCGATCGTTATCAATATCTAAAGCTTTTCTCATTAAAACATTTAAAATTTTCTCGGAATTACCACGAAAATATTCATCTTTTGCATACCTGTCTACTAGTATCGACAGAACCTTCACTTGTAAGCAGTCTGGTATATTTTTGCTTAACACTCTATTCACAACTTCAGATAAATCAGCAATAGATGCGTGAATAACCAAATACGGCAAGTAATTGTGAAGCCACAGCCTCTGGTGGTAGCCATCTGAACTATAAGTCATATCTGCCACCACTGTCAACGCTTCGGTCGATGACAGGACTTTGATTAAGAGGCAGTCAAACTGCCTCAAATTGAAATGATGAAAGTACTTTGTCAAATGATCTAAACTTTTGTATATCTGGTTTAACTCTTTGGGTTTCTGGGGTTTGTCAGATATAGAGCCCAAATATTTATCATAGAGTTCGTGAAGCAGAAGTACAAAATTTCTCGTAGTACGTTTGCTTCTGATCTCTTCAAACCTTTCCACAATATAATCAACCACATGAACCACGATGTTAGGTATGTCGCTTTCTAAACATAGAGACACGTAAGCCCTAGCTGCAAAGAGCCCGTAGAGATCCGAGTTGTTCTTTATCAACTCAATAAATAATCGCAAAAAAGATTCTCGGGTCACGAGGCTAATTTCTGTCAAATACGGTTGCCTCTTAAACTGGGATTCGCAAAAAAATTGCATAACCGCCAAAGCTGAATCGGTCAACGGATCTTCCATAAGGGTGCGGCAGAAGGGCCAAGCCACTTGGGGGAACAGTTGGAAAAGATCGTCGACGGATTTGGAGCGATTGTTGGGGCCTGTTAAGACGCCCAGAAAACGGTCTATGAGGGCCTTTTCTAACTGAATACTGGCATTGCTGCAAAAAAAATTATATTTAAGAATGATCTATATATATATATATATATATATATATATATATATATATATATATATATATATATACAGGGTGTCCCACGACGAACTGCGTCGATCGATTTCTCAGAAAGTAGGCTTTGGAACAATTTGAAATTTTGGCAGCTAACTAAAGTCGATGGGGGCAATTCGCGCAAAATATTTGCAAGGCGGCACTTCCGGTTATACCGGAAGTAGACGTCAACTTTCTTTATTTAAATAGAACACCCTGTATATTATCGAATTTTTGGATTCCTCGAAAAATTCTAGGTGCCGCCATCTTGAAAATATTTTGCGCGAATTGCCCCGATCGACTTTAGTTAGCTGCCAAAATTTTAAATTTTTCTAAAGCCTACTTTTTGAGAAATCGATCGTCACAGTTCGTCGTGGGACACCCTGTATATGTATATGTATATATATATATATATATATATATATATATATATATATATATATATATATATATATATATATATATATATATATATATATATATATATATATATATATATATATATAAAAATACAGGTACAATACATTCAAAATCACTCAACATGCACCAATGTATACAAGAGATTCTAAAAAAAAATTAATTAAAAAGTATAAAAAATAAAACATAACCTAGGAGTCTAAATCAAAACATCTCTCCAACAGAGGACTCAGTCACCACTTTTTTGACTTTAATACAATTTTGCATTACTCTAATTGATAATGGAATCTTACGATATGCTTTTATCGCCATGTAATTTGGCCCCTTCTTATAGAAGGGAATTTGGATGCTTTTTCACAAACATTACAAGGTACAAAACATAAAATGATCAAAATCCGCAGATCAAAAAAATACTGCCTACAGGATGTTCTTGGGCTTAATTTTAAGATAGTGTATTATTTCTTTCTGGGCCTTAAAGATGTTCCCTGCCCAAGAAGACGATCCCCAAAAGAGTATGTGTGTGTTCGATAGTGTCAAATGCCTTTGAGAGATCGAAATTCCGTCCAGCAACCTTCTGTTCGACAATAGTTCTGATGGCATGGAAAATAGCAAGCTCTGTTGACATGTTTGGCCTGAAGCCATGCTAATGATCAGACAAAAATTGATTTTTTGAAAGCTATAAGTCTGTTGTAAATCGCCCTCTTAAAAATCTTTGACATTGAGGAAAGTAGTGAAATAGGATGGTAGATTTTAATATTTTGTTTGTCACCATTTTTAAAGACTGGGATCAATTTTGCCTTTTGGAACTCTGATGCAAACATACTGGAGGCAAAACATGCATTAATGATATCTGCTAGAGGAGAGCAGATCCATTGTGCTTCATACTCAACAAGGAGAGCAGATCATCAGGTTGAAAACTTCATACCCATCACTCTATTAAACACCTCTTGTTTATCCACTGGAGCAAGGAAGAGGGTAGCATACATTCTGTTTACCTGAAGGTAAATTAAATTGTATTTGGAACATTATTTTGGATCGTGAATAAAAAATAAGCCAGTAGATGATTTTCTTTGTTTGTTTCAGTGCTGAAAATGTTCCAGGCAATCTTAACTTTCCTTTTACCTTAACTTTTAACCGATTTCTTTTGAGCTGGATAGTGCTGAGAATTTGCTTTCAATATTCATTTGTATACGTAGGATTTCTATACAGAGAATGTTCTAATGAACCATTTCCCTCCTTTGAACAAATACATCTAGAAAGGGAAACGTTACATTAGATTCAATTTCCATTTTGAATTTAATATTATAGTGTTATTGATTAGGCCAAGCAACAAAAATATCATCTACATATCTGAACAAGTGTTTTGGTTTTAGTAGAGCTGAGATTAAAGCAATATCTTCAAAGACCTCCATAAAGATATTCTTTACCACAGGCTATTGCACTGACGATCGGTTGAAGGGGAATATTGTTCCTGTATATCTTGAGAAGATGTAGAACTGGAGATCTTGAAGCTGTTTGATATTAATGATTTCTTCTCCGCTGGTGGTAGGTTGGATGCGTTAATCCGATTGATGGTGCGTCTTTCTATTTTACCTTAGGTCTGCCTGCATAACATTACAGGTTTTGATGTCCAAAAGTTGAGTTACTTTTTTTCACGTATTCCGTTCTGTCCTTGATGACGGTGGCGTTGCCTTTATCTACTGGAAGGTCCAGAATGCAGACATTTTTAAGACAGCTGTTTTTTTCGGCTCTGCGGAGACATTCGACTTCAATGGTTTTGAAGTCTAAATGATCTTCGTTGTCTCATATCTGACTTCATCGGCTTGCTTTAGTGGTAATTTTCGGACGAAGACTTCAACGGAGGATACTATGGTTTATATAGGAATGCCACTCGGTGCATAGCGAAATTTTGGTCTTTGGAAAGGACGGAATGTTCTGCTTCGGTTAACGATTTCGACCACTAGTTGATAACTGTATTTTGTTGTTCAGGAGTGGTTCAAACTTCTTTTGTGGCTTAAGTGTAACTTCTTGATGGATTTTTTCTGCCTGTGCATTGGTGATGTTGTCCAAATATGTAAAAATGTTTCCTTCAAGTCTAAAAGCTAATTTCAGATGAACTTCTAGTAGTTTAAGGGCGTTTGGATCTAAATCACGGCTATTGCACTAAAGATATTACGCCAATTAAAGGATATAATAATCCGACTCCTCGAAAAGAAAATGATGAAAAGGAGCCACCGATAGGTAGCGTTGTTCTTCCCTATACAGGGTTATTCACGCAACCCGTTCATTAAAAGTTTTTGATGATGCCATTTAGATAAAAATTTGAAATTTTGGGATTAAGGTAAGGTCAAGGGGTACTTCTTTTTTGAAATATTTTCAACTTCCTGTCGTTTCCGGTTTAACCGGAAGTTGGTATCAACTTGCTTATTTTAAATGGAACACCCTGTATTTTATGATATTTTTGGATTCTACGGATAATTTTAATGCTATTTTATGTAGCATGTCCTATACCTAGGTTCAAGCGTTCTTAAGATACTTGACCTTGAACCGAAAATGAGCCTTCGGGGTACCAAAATATAAGCATAAAAGCCCACTTGAAGGTGCCTCGTGCAATCGAAGACGAAACGTGGGATAGTAGTTCCAATTTGATACGGTCTAATCCCAATAACCATGATTTTTTAATTGATCAAAGTCGTGAAAGCTTTCGTTCTATACCAGATATAATTATCTTAAGCAGCGGAAATATAATCGGCATCTTGAACCTAGTGACTAATAGAACCTGGTTGTTCGGGAAACACGTCACGAACATGGAATAAAATGACCCCATTTTTTTCATTGGTTAGTTTTCGACCAATCAGAACATCCCTATATAAATTCTTACTGAAATTAAAACTGTATCTCCTATTGTAAACCTGGCTTCACCCCATTTATGTCAAAAGTTCTTTCGCGCCAAGAAACCACTCCCTGGTTCTTCCATCAGATGAAAAGCAAAAAAACGCTGGTTTCAGGTTCGAACGAGTGATATTCAGGCCACTACTGTCTCAAGAAACCTGCCATTTGTTGCTCAATCTTGCATAGCTGCAAGAAAGACTGTTTTAACAGATCTAGTCGGTCTACAACCCCCTAGCGAATTTTACGTTGCCTGAACGTTTAACTCTTTGCGACTCCTGACCACCCGAGGCCAATTGTAATTATACAAAACAACAGCCAGTGAGTAACGTCGAATTTGTTTTAAATGGAGTAAAAAAAAAATTAAGTGAATTTTATTTTTACAGTCAAAGGGACAGTACCAGCATATTTGGTACTACCTATTTCAATTTCACTGTTTTATTTAAAGAATAAAAATTAGATAGGCTGATTTTTATTTCTATAATATCATGCTCCATATTTTCTGTTTCATTTCACAGCTTTTACTTTCAGAAACAAAGCCATTAAATATTTAAACAGCAAAATAACACATTTAAATATTACATACATTCTTACTAGCGGTTAATAACCCATGGAAAATAGTTATTACAGTTTTCACCTGGATGTCTTTAATTAAATCATTAGGTGTACACCCTGCTTTGACCAGAGTTTTAAACAAAAGCCCTAGTCACCGAATCACTGGTCATTCTCAGAAAAAAATCCTGTCCTTGTTTTGGTTATTGTAATGAATAGAAAACATTCTAACTTTAGCCGTAAAAATAATTATAAAAATTACCCTTTTTGTTTTATGAAGAAATTAAAATATACTTTCTAAGATACATTACTGTTGAAATTGCACCTTTAGGTAGGCAACCCAACTTACAATATTTCAAATTTAAAAAAATCCTACAGTAATTAGGTATATAATCTAAAAGTAAATGAGTTAGGTATTAAATACGTACCGTACCACCCAATTTCGATTCTTAAAAAGACGCGTGCACTCTAATATAACTCTGGGGGCATACTTCAGGGTGTGATAGTAGAGGGAGTTATCCGACATTAAGAGTTCGGTGCAATGTAACGCGGCCGCCAAGGTGGCATCTGCGCTTGTCTCAGCGGACAAAACCTTTAGAAGATGACTTAGGGTCCATGTCAGAAAACTCTGAAATAAAATTACTTATTTATGGACAGAAAATATAATAATATATATTTAGTAATAATAAGGCATTATTCAAAAAATGCAAAGTTACACGTTTTAGAAAAATATACCAAATTTGACATAAAATTATTAAGAAGAACATAACAAACAAGTGATATAGATATCCCGCCCTTTATCGGGCAGGATGGAATCAAGAGTCCGTAGAATCTGAATTACATAGATTTGACATGTTTCACCATTTTTTTTCTAACCAACCGCTTTAAAACAAATAAAAAGCGATTAAGATGGCTGCTTCATATCTCTAGAGCTACCTTCTATAACGGAAGAAAATGTATTTAAAAATAGAAGACATTTGAACCTATCGATTTTTATTTCGTTTTCAGAGGGCTGTTTAATTATTTTCGCGGTACCCGGTACGATATATATTTCTAGGAACAAACGGTATTTTGTATATTACAAAAATTAAATAACTTTGACCTGTTACAACCTTCCTCCAAATATTACGATTGTTTTAAATATATAATCAAAAGACAATAGTTTCTACGCCAATGACTTCCACAATTTTTCGATATCTGTCCATTTACTCTAGCTCTTGCTGTTTTCAATTGAATTTTTATCGGTTTGTGCGCTCTCAAATAATCATTTTTTACGTTTTTATACCCCTAGAAAATATTGAAGATCTACGCACATGACACCCAAAATCTAATCCCCTCGAGATACTCACCTAGAGTATTTTTGGTTCAAATTTGAAATCGGTTTGGCTGTTCTGAAGTTTTTGTTTAGATACATACATACACACACACAGACAATACACACAAAATCTGTACAAAGATCATTTATTTCCTAAAAATAGGTTTTTCGTATTTTAGGGACAAACATCGATTAATCGGAACTACACCTATGTACTTGAGGGGTACATATGTATATATTTTTATAACTGATAAAGTGCGGGATGCGAAAGAAAACCGGGCGGAGTCAATCGGTTTAGAAAGGTCGGCCAAGAAATCTCTTTAAACCAGTGGTGTTCCGTCGTTCTTTAAATAATATGGCACTCCTTTTTGACTATACGCTGTTCAGATAATTAAAAAATGTAACTATGCTTAATGAACCTTTATCTATATTTGTCTGTTTTCTTTCGTGTACCGCATTTCTATATCTCTTTTATGACGAACTTTCGAATTTTAAAATGATTTAATTTTGATTTTTCTTGATCGATTTACCTATAAATATATTTTTTTTTGAGTTCTGTCATTAACGGTTCCCGGGCTACTGCCTACGTCCACTATTATTGGACCACCCAGTATAGTGATATACAATTTACAAGTCCAGATTTTACAACGGCAGCCAGCATCAGATCCAGTGAACAAGATTTATCAAAATTTTAATTTATGCAGTTCGACTTTGAGCTACTCGGGTATGCCAAAAGTGGCCGTCTGTCTCCGTTTGTCATATTACTTTATACAGGGGCCGTCATTGTGAAGTACTATACAGGGCGTTTCCTAATTGTATGCTGATGTTAAAGGGGGTGTTTTTATGTCCTAAAAGACTTAACTTTTGAGATAGAGGATGGTAAAGTTTAAAAAGAAAACATTTTTTTTCAACCCAATTCTGATGCCATTGTAGATAACTGCATGAAATATGGTACGCGTCTTCTATGCATTAAGGAGCATATGGATTTACCCAGGTTAATTACATATGCACGCCACTGAGTAGAAATTTCAAAAATTGATTGTTAATAAAAAATGCCCTTTTATGCATAAAAAGCGTGTATCAAATTTTACACAGTTGTTTATATATAATAGCATCAGTATTAGAATTTAAAAAAATGTTTTTTTAAAACCCTGTATCTCCAGAGTTAAGACTTTTACGTTCATATTAAACTTTTTTCTTAAAAAAAAAACGCCCTGTATAGTACTTCACAATGACGCCCCCTGTACAAAGTAATAAGACAGACGGAGACAAACGGTCACTTTTGGCATACCCGAATAGCCCAAAGTCGAACTGCATAAGTTAAAATTTTGATAAATCTTGTTCACTGGAATCAGTGCTGACTCCCCTACTATAACTACATTAATGTGTTAATTTTGGAAAAATATGAGTTCTGTAGTTTTTCAAATATTAATTGCAATATTAGATATTTTTTGACAGCTGGTATTGAACAGAAAATTAATTATTTTGAAGCAGTTTATTGACAGCTACTTTATGAACAATTTTACAAAATATATGAAAAAAAAAACTAAGCCATTTTTGAGGTTGACGGCTGTGATTCTAATGGTTCGATTCCTTCTAAATCGTTGTCTTCCTCTGCAAATGATGAGGTTTTGTCGTCACTACTTGAAGACACCAGTGTGATAACTAAATCATCAATAACCGTTTCAATTTTGCCATCTACTTCCCAGTATTTATCTTCAATAGAACGAACATGTTTAACGTACGATTTCCAATTTTCAGCCGATATTGAATCAATCGCTTCTAATGTTATTTTATTTAAATCTATAATTGAAAGTTGCGCTCTCGAATATATTTTTTTACTCCTGCCCATGCAAGTTCAATAGAGTTGAGGTCGCACATGTATGGAGAGTAAAAGACCGTCAATTTTATACTTTTTTTCTCTAGGCTTGTTGGCTGATATTACTTCATATAATTGATATTTTTTTCATGTTGGATCACATACAAGATTGTTCGATTTAAGCCACGATATCATATGAGTTTTTGTACAGTATTTAGTTGGCACTTTATCTTCTACGTGAGAATGATAAAACACGCATTATCCATTACCACGACTGATTTGGGTAGAATGTTAGGTAGAAGCTTCTCGAGCAACCACTTTTCAAAATTATCTCTATTCATCTGTCCATGATAGTCTCCAGTTGTTAGTCCCGAGCGAAAAACTAAAGCAGCACCTGGAACAAATCCGGCTTCTGAACCAGCATGAACTATAATAAAGCGACTAATAGAGCGGATTCCCTGAACAACACCTGTAACACTTTCACTTTGCCAGCATTTGTTCACTGTCATCATATCATTATCTACCCAGGTTTCGTCTAGATACACAATATTGCGTCCTTCTTGCCTATATTGCCTTACAGTTGATAGATATTTCACCCGTCAGTGAAAAATATTTGGTCTCTCAATGAGCAACTTTCGTTTATTTTGGCACTTGCGCCAAACAAAACCAAATTGTTCGTCGAATTACTTGAAAATCACCATCGTCAATTTTATCTTTGTTTGATAATCAGAGTCTTTTTTTACCAGGAGATTTTAAAGGTGATGTAGAACATGAGCGATCATTATGTTCTCTTTGAATTCTTCTTACACTACTTTCCAAAACACCAGTGTAAAATGCAGCGCGTTCTGTTCCTCTTGCTCGCCATCGTTACTTCGAAATAATAATTCAAATTCAACGCAACGCATTTATATATCAATGAAAACAAATGCTGGAAATGTATAGGCGCCACTGGAAATAGCTAGAACCTTCTAGCGGCAAGTGCATGGAGACTCTAGGCACATACCAATTTCAAGTGGACCAGTGCGAAATTTACTAAATCCTCGATTAATTTTCCGTACCGCTTAGCTGGCGCACTTTATAGGTAGCTGCTAACTATTACAACAAATAAAATAACATAAAATTCATTTGCGTACCCAAATTTTACTTTTCCGCTTGCTTAAGACTATGAACCTTTATTTTAAGGACCGCCCGGTTTTCTTTCGTGTCCCGCACTTTAGTAGCGTTCAAATTTGAGTATTATCGCAAACTGCCACCAGTATACAGAGTGTCCCAGATTCGCTTTTCTATATAGGGATCTCGGGTCCTATTATTCTTACAGCGAAGATTAAATGGGGGAAGTTTTAGAGGAAACTTGGCGCATTCGATATCCGGCTTCATATTTTACGATCGGTGAGTTGGTTTTGGGAATAACGCCAGTAAATCGAAAACGGTAAATTTGACAGCTGTCAAACTGTGACATTGTTGGGACACTTTTTTAAGACGAATAAGATGGCGTATACGACACGTCTTCATTGTTTTTTGTTAACCCGCAACCCGCCTCAACTTTCATTTTTCTTATGGCCGCCATATTGGATTTTTCGATATTTGGAAAGAGCCTAAAATTTCCAGTCTACTAATGTCGCACAAGTGCATAAAAGAATTGAGTATAAATCACACTTTCTAAAGTTCTAACATCACAAATAAAGACTAAAAAATCTAAATAAGTTCTTTACTACTTTGCACCTGGGAGATATTTTTGACAATTGGTGTCTCCTTTAACCCTGGCAAATGTATTTCCGTTAATATTTGTAAATGTGACCAAAATTCTTTTGTCTCAGGATTTCTATGGTCGCAGGGGGATCAAATTTATAGACCTCATTGTTCGTGTGATCCCAGAGGTAGAAATCCAAGGGCGAGAGGTCAGGAGATCTAGGAGGCCAAGATATTGGATCATTTAAGGAAATAAGTCTTTCGTCAAATTGCACTCTTAAGAAGTTCCTGACTAGATTGCTGATGTGAGGGGAACATCCATTCTGTTGAAACCAGGTTTTTCTAAACAAACCATCTTCCGTTAGAATAGCTCGAAAAGCAGGTACAACCTGATTTCGCAAAAGCTCTAGGTATCTCTGTCCGTTTAGGTTGTAGTCAAACAAAAATGATCCTATAAATGGATTTCTTGAAATTATTAATAATTTATAAATAGTTGCCCAATTAAAAAAGTAACACCAAGCGTTAGTTCCAAATCTGGTCTGTAGACGTCTCTCTGCCGCTCCATGAGGGTTTTCCACAGCCTAATGATGACTATAAGAAAGCGTCCATATTCTCTAAGAGACCAAATTTCAAATGATTAAACTAGAAATAAGACACAAAGTCTCGGTCTCAGTCAAAAAGAGTATAATGCGGTTACACGTGTTTCGCCTTTTCAGGCATCATTAGACCTACAATTAATATAACAATCAAAAACTGTCACTATAAATATACAAAATTCAAACAGACCTTCGACATTAACTAAAATCACAAGAACAAATCAAACAACTATAACGTCACATGTTAAAATACACACTGAGATGAGGTTAAGAAACTAAGGTATTGACACGTGCAGATAAAAGTTGAATCAAATAAAAGACAAAAATATATATAAATAAAAAATATAAAAAAAGGTTATTGATATACCCAGGAATTGAACCCGAGCCTTCGGCGTGACACACCGAGATACTGACCACCACTCTACCAGCAGGTCCAATGAAAAGTTTATACATTATCTTCCTGCCGATTAATATTAGTACCAAGATTATTAAAAATTAGTTGATGTTCGAAATTGAAGACGTCATTAACACAATGTAAGTGTAATTTCCATCTTCTCTAACAAATCCAGTTTTTTACTCTTTGGACACTCGTGTAGTATCTTTACATTGTTTGGTATAGAAAAATGGTGTCCAGTTGTTAGCAAGTGGTTAGCAAAAGCTGACTTTGTCTCAGTGATATCAGTGTTTTTATATTTATCGAAAAGGCCAAAATGTTCCCGGACCCTAGTGGAAATCCTTCTCCCTGATTGTCCGATATATACAGCAGAACAATCTTCACAGCCCAATGAGTACACCCCTGATTTTGAGAGATGTTCAGTCTTATCTTTGGTCATTACTAGATGTCTCTTAAGTGAGTTCACTGTTTTAAAAGCAGTTGATCTAAATGTTTGAAAAACTTCGCCACCTGCATTGAAATATTACCAAAAAATGTTAAACCTTTGAAGCATTTTTTAAGTGTTGGTTTAGAGAGAATAATATTAAAGGAAAGTTTAGTCTAATGATGACTGTTGTGCCTATTAAAAACTCCACATTTCGTAAATCTACACCCATCGGACCACAAGACATAATTTACAAAATCGGGATTTTCATTACACTTTCTAGTATATTTGAACTATTATGGGTTTGTATGGATGGCACTTATTCTTTTTTAACACTCTCCGTACCGCTGATTTTGGCACATAAATTTCCTGTTCTACAATTCTGACCGATGCACAAGGATTTTCGTTGATAACTTATAAAATGTTTCCGTCGTGGTTTTCTTTATCCATATTGTATCCGCTTCTAGGTTGTTCGAAGCCCCGAAAAATAATTAAATTAACTACGATTTTCCTGAATTGGGTTTTATGAGGCTGACGTCGTTTGGGGTACATCTCCAAATACCTTGCTGAGGTAATGTCGGCGTTTCTGTGTGTCTGCAAGTATAGCGCTAACATGTCAAACTTTTCCTCATTTGAATAGGGAATACCGGCCGTTTTCAACAGGTCTGGCCAATTTGTGTGTCAGATTTATGATTTTATTGAGGAAGAAAACTCTCAACTTTGATACTTTGAACTATTTAACGTCATAGTCAAAGCCCACTTTTGTTACAAATAAATCCTGGCCTCCTTGGAAAAAACTGAGACCTAACTTTACGAAGTGTGATATTTCGATGAAATCTTTTATGCACTTGTGAGACATCACTAGACTGTAAATTTTACTTAAATGTTCAAAAATCGAAAAATTCAATATGGCGGCCATAAGAAAAATGAAAGTTGAGGCGGGTTGCGAGATAACAAAAGACAAAGGAGACATGTCGTACACGCCATCTTGTTCGTCTTAAAAAACTGTACAATAATGTCACATTTTGACAGCTGTCAAATTTAGCATTTTGGATGTACCGGCGGAAAACAAAATCAGCCATTTTCGATTTTTCGTCGATATTTTCAAAACCAATTGACTGATCATAGATCTGCGCTAAGTGTCCTTTAAAACTTTTCCCATTTAACCTTTGCTGTAGGTATAATAGGAGCCGAGATCCCTACATAGGACAACTGACAGTGGGCGCTATTCAGATGAAGTAGATGAAGTGCTACTTCACCAGGAAAAATAAACCAGCAAACATCTAACTATATTTATTATGTATCTCTTAAAATTTTAGTTTTTACATTCACATAATTTGGTAAAAAATAAACTGTACAGGGTGTCCGGATTTGGTTGCAAAAGCAGGGTATCTCGCTTATTTTTAAAGATAGAACCTTGCGGTTTTCACGAACCTGAGCTAAAAAATTTTCATAGCCTTCTTCGTTTATGAGATACAGGGCGAAATAGAAAATTTTGCATTTTGGGACCCCCCTCGTATCTCGGTTATCCTTTAACGCAAAGGGAAAAATTGCTGCTTATGCAGTTTTTTACGCTGGATCCAGTGGCGTAGTCATATTTTTAATTTGAGTTGTTATTTTTTAGATATGACCGAAAGTTGTGTTTTTTTAAATGGGACACTCTGTATATTTGTCCAGAAATTGATTTGTCCTTATAAAAGCTTCTCAAAAACATATAATAGTATGGGTCTATTTTAATAAACAACAACAAAAATCCTAATTTTTATAATTATTATCTCAAATTTTGCAGTAGGCCTTGCAAAACGATGCCGTTTCTTTTGTTTTCTTGGAAGCAAATGACATTTCCCAATTTTGTACGCGTATATGAAATATAGCGCTAGTTTTTTGTATTTATTTATTGTGTAAAAATATATTTGTATTATTATGGAAGAAAACCAAATTTTCGAACAGTATGAAAAGTACGATATGTTAGCTTGTTTTATATTAAGTAATAAAAATGTTGAAGCGGCTTCTGAGATGTATTTTAACAGGTAAATAGTTAATTTTTAGGTATGTTGAAATACTAATGCTTCATTTTTATTTACACTATGACATTATAGTACTAACGGAGACTTGGCTGAATGCGGGCATTTTAAATGAAGAACTATTTCCTGGTAATTATGTAGTACACCGAAAAGATAGAAACTCATTGCAAACAGGGAAAAGGCGAGGCGGTGGAGTGTTGATTGCTGTTAGATCTGTCTATAATTCCATGACCTACACTGTACCAAACAATACAGTGGAGGAGTTGTGGGTGGGTGTGTTTTTCAACAATGTTTCTTACACGTTCGGCTCCGTGTACATTCCCCCCACTTCTCCTTTATCAACATATGAGGACCATATACTATCGATTAACTACATCATAGACAGAAAACCTACATCTAACTTGATCATCATTTGTGACTACAACCTACCCAATTTTGTAAATAATATAAAACAACTCGAATCTAGGGATAATCAGATTTACGAGGTATCCTCCGAGCTTTCCAATATCACAGAAGAAAACATCTTAATATCAAACAACGAAAGTGAAATACTCTTATACGACTGTGTCTGTTTTCACGCTCTACAGCAGTTCAATCAGATATCCAATTACAACAACGCCTCACTGGATCTGGTATTTTCCAATTCAAATGTTAAAGTGTCCTTTTGTGATGTACCGCTATTAACTCCAGATGAACATCACCCTCCTCTAAACCTATTACTCACGACGGACCAAGAAATGCCTTCCAACATGGTTGATGATAGTAATCTGTCCTGGAACTTATATAAGGCTGACTATGATCGCATAAATGACTATTTTGAAAACATCAATTGGAGTTTCTTGGACAGCGGCGGATTGAGTATAGATGAATAGGTTCAATGTTTTTATAATGTCGTTTTTACAGCTATTGAATTATATGTACCAAAAACAATCAAAAATAGTTTAAAATTCCCTACTTACTTCTCAAAGGACACAATAAAGCTAATTAAGAAAAAGAATAATATCCTCAACAAACTCAGGAGTAAAAAGGGACATCTAGATGCTGATCTGGAAATCAAATACAAGGAACTAAGGCTAGCCGCGAAATTAAGCATCCAAAAAGACTATCAAGCATTTGTTATTCGTTCACAGCATAAAGCACTCCAAAACCCCAAATCATTCTGGAAATACCTGAAATCAAAAAGAAGTTTAATCGGCTATCCGAAGGAGATGCACCTGAACAACAAAGTAGCCAACAGGCCGAAAGAAATTGCCAATCTCTGCGGAATTTTTCCAGTCTATATGCAAACAAGCAATCGATACGAATCCCAAGAACTCAGCAACATCTCCAATATAAACATGTGTAATACAGACGACATACCACCTCTGTTTGTGAAAAATTGTGGTCCTACATTGTCACTCCCATTAAGCTGTATCTTTAGACTGTCGGTCAACTCAGGAACTCTCCCTACAGTTTGGAAGAGAACAATAGTCAGTCCTATTTTTAAGAACGGGAAAAGATCTGATATATCCAACTATCGTCCAATATCCGGTCTGGCATGTTTCGCAAAAGTGTTGGATTCGATCGTTGCGGATCACATTACAGAGGCTCTTCGTGGAATACTCTCGCAGCACAAACACGGATTTATAACTCATAGATCGTGCGAGGTGAACCTGACGGTTTATTGCAGCTATATTGCACAAGCCCTCGACGCAAATTCTCTGGTCGATGCGATATATTTTGATTTTAAGAAGGCCTTTAACTCAGTTGATCACAACCTCCTACTGAGCAAGCTAAAGTTTCACGGTATTGAGGATCCACTCCTGTCGTGGTTGAAAAGCTACCTTACTGGTCGGATACAGCAAGTCAAATTCAACGGATCACTTTCAGATGATATCCAAGTTCACTCGGGTGTTCCTCAAGGTTCACACTTGGGTCCAATTTTGTTTCTTATATTTATCAACGATTTATCAGGTGTGTTCGAGAATTGTTTGTTTCTGTTCTTCGCAGATGACCTCAAAATCTACAGGACTATTGCAGATACCAACGACAACATAAAATTGCAGGAGTGTTAAATCTATCATTCGAAATTTATAAGATTGTGAAATGGAGTTCTGACAACAGATGAAATGTCCCTAAATGGTTCTAAAACCAAAATTATAACCTTCACAGGGAACAAACAGCCTATCATCCACAATTACAACATCAATGAAAAATTACTAGAAAGGGTGTCTATGGTCAACGATCTGGGTGTTATTATGGACAGTGAGTTGAGGTTCAAAAATCATATTGACGGAGTCATATTAAAGGCTTTTAAGATGGTTGGCTTCATCATGCGATAGTGTTGGGATTTCAAGGATATTGAAGCCCTGAAATCCATATTTTCCGGTTTGGTTCGGAGTCACTTGGAATATTGCAGCGCAGTATGGTCTCCTCTCTACCGAATCCATATAAAAAGAATTGAAAGGGTTCAATCTAAATTTGCCAGCTTTCTTCTGAAGAAGCTGAGAATTGATCCAACATTAATAGACTACAGGGAGCGATTACGTCTTCTTGGTATGGACACTTTGGAGTCTCGCCGAATAGTGTTAAATCTATCATTCGGACACAAAATCATGAACAATCATATAGACAGTCCATCACTCCTTGGTGAACTGAGGTTTCGGACACCAGCCAGGCCAACGCGTCTGAATGAAATGTTCTCCCTAAGACCTTTTAGGACGAATGCTGGAAGAAATGAGCCTATAAATCGCTTTATGGACTACTTTAACCATTTTATACCACATGACTTCGACATTCATTGCTCCAACACGTGTTTTAAAAATAAAATTAAGGCAATTTTGCAAGATGTATTGATTAATTAGATTTCTTTTTGTCTGTTATAGTATGTAGTACTTTACTTTATACCTGTTTTGATATTTGTCGAGCATTTTTTTTTTTTCTCTTCACTAATTCTGTAACTTTCAGTGAAAATATCGGCAGGCGGTTTTTGCCATTAAACATTTCTCAGAAATCGAGCCCATGACACCTAAGTCAGTTTTGCTCTATCTAGTCAGGATAATATTGTATAGTGTACATGTATTATGTATTATGTTTGTGTGTATTTTGCTGTGTTACTTTTATACTATTTGGGTTTTAACCTGTAACGTATATATTATTAAATAAATAAATAAATAAATGATGGAGCTACAGTGATGGCAGGACAATTAGGGGGTCTGCAAGCTAAAGTTCGAGAAACTTTCCCAAGTGCTGTGTTTGTCCATTGTTTTGCTCATAAATTAAATTTAGTTTTATCCCAGTCCATCAATCACATTAAAGAGTGTAAAGTATTTTTCGTTACTTTAAGTGGGATGGCTGCAAAACGTACACAAGCTTTGGACTCCATTGCCCACAAACGATTGCCCAAAATAGCCCCTACTAGGTGGAACTATAATGGAGGACTTGTGTTAACAGTATCTGAAAATCGTTAATCAGTGATTGAACAATTTGAGAATATAATAGAAAATAATGAAACGTGGGACTCAGAAGCAATAAACAGTTCGAGGGGGTTTTTGGACTGTTTGAAACGAGATTTTAATTTTAATTATTTGTTGAACATATTTTCAGAAATATTTCCATTCTCGGACAATGTTTTTAATATATTACAAACTAAAACAAATGATATTGCTGTTTGCCTAAAAAAAGTGGATGATTTTAAGGCCATGTTAAGCCAAAAGAGAGATGACTTTCACCTATTATCTTTTATGAGATAATTGATCAAATTCAGCAACAAATAAACTATAGATTTAACGGTTTAAATGATTTTAAATTCCTCGAGCTCTGCAATTTTGACGCATTTAAAGGAAAAACTTTTCCAGAAGATGCGTTTAAATCTCTTCTTCTTCATTATGGCCAGTTCTTCGACCGAGTGTTACTGCGATCTGAACTAAAAGTGATTTACGAAACTGATGACATTAGCGCAAAAAATAACGCTAAGGAACTAATACAATTTTTAAAAGACAAGGAGCTGGAAGATACTTACACCGAAGTGTCGAAATTTTGTGAAATAGTATTGACAATACCTGCAACAAGTTCATCAGTAGAACGCAATTTTCAACACTTAAACGTATAAAAAATTTCGTGAGAAATTCAACGGGGCAGGAGAAACTTTCGCATACATCGCTGTTGTCCATTGAAAATAAACTTCTACAAAATATGTCGGAGCATCGACGTTTTTATGATGACGTCATTGACGAATTTGCAAAAAATGATCGAAGAATCAAATTACATTAGAAATAGGTAAGTTTCTAAAAATTGCTTCCCTTTCTTGAAGTTTCACCGCACGCCCCTGTATAAATAAATTTGCTGCTATGAAGGATAGAAGAATTGATTTAGTATACAAAATTTAGGTAAGTCGTAAAAAAATATTCTACCCCCTCCACATTTAAAAAAAATCTGAAAAAAAAAATTATTTCGATATTTTCTTGCTTCATTTGCACTTCACTTACTTTTTCACCCGCGGGCCGCCACTGACAGCTGGGACTCCCTGGGAAAATAAAAAGTACCTACATCTCCCCAATCAGTACTTACCGAACAGAAAAAAATAAGTTTATTATCACATGAACCTTACCTTCTGAGGATTATCGTCAGATTTGCATAGAGCATGAAGCACCAAACGTGTCTCAGGATTCTTACGAATCGTCAAATATTGAATTGAAGCAACTCGCTCGACTTTTCGCAACGTTTGACTTAGTAATTCCACTTTAAAGTTGGCTAGAGTCTGTCCTTTCTTCGCTGAATTGAACCATAAAATAGGAGAAAACTGTTAGAGCAAAGGGCAGTATGTGACATAACGATACAAGCATGAGTAAAAAATTTTAATAAACTATACCTCGATTAATTAATGACGGCGTACTCGGATTTTCTTGGCTCGAGTTATCTTTTCCGTTTATATCATTATTAAGCAGTGTTAGAGTATATTTCAACAAGTCTGCACTAAGCATTGTTGGTCTGCGCATGCTCGAATGCTCAATCACTGCCAGGAGTTCCTTTACCAATTTTGATTTATCAACACCAGTCCATATGGTTCCATTGTTCAGCAAGTACTGGCACAAGTTCTAAAACTAAAGTTGTTAGTTCCCTAACTATGAACTAATGAAAATAAGGTAATTTTCTTCAACTGATTAAACCACTTACATTATACAAAGCCTCCAAGATTTTCTCCATTTTATTTGCTTCGTTGCTTTGTGCTGGCGTTACCAAAGGATCCTGCAAAAAAAATTGTAGTAGAAGTACTGAAAATTATCTAAATTGCACACAAATATTTAAATATATTTCTTAAATATAACTACTTTCGCTTTTATATTTACCTCCTTACTTTGATAATTGTGCTGTTGTAACATTAGAGCAGCAGCAGGAAAACATATGGAATGAATTCCTTTTAAATCATCTGCACTCGACATACCATTGGGCAAATGTTGCGATACTTGAATTAAGGCTTCTATCAAAAGGACAGCCTTAAATATGACCTTTGCATTCATGTTTAATGAAGGAGAGTCTTCAAACAGTTTTATTAAATTTGTATAAATAGTTTTGTGGAGACTGCCGATATTATCGTGTTGGTTTTCTCTTGCATTTACAGATGCCATAAAAAGTGATATATTTCTGATACATTCGGAGGCCTGAAAATATAATTTTGCTAAAAAATACACAACAAATATAATGCAGGGATTATAGAGTTTTTGTTCATGTATCCATCATACCAAGTACAGTCAAATACCTATACTTGGGAAAGTATCAATTACAAAAGAGTTCAAACTAGAACCTGAAATTTAGGTGGGGGTCTGTAGTATCTTTTCCAGTAATTATATTATTATAAACATGGTACACAATAGCAATTACAATTAAGCATTAGAAAAAGTTCGGAGGATTTCTGGACAACCAAAGACCAGTAAAATCGCCACGGAACACCGTACTAAACCTGTCCTTCAAAGCCGTTAATGAAGCAGAACAATCCATCCTCGTCAAAGACCAAAATCTAGCCGAGGGGGGGGGTCTCAATGGATCTGCCCCCCGGTACATATCTGGAGGAGTCCATAGTGTCTTGATCTCCCCCCCCTTTCCCGAAACTCTATAAATATTTTGGTATAAAATAATAAAAATGTTTGAAATGACACAATATATACAGGGTTATTCACGCAACCCGTTCATTAAAAGTTTTTGATGATGCCATTTAGATAAAAATTTCAAATTTTTGGATTAAGGTAAGGTCAAGGGCTACTTCTTTTTTGAAATATTACTATATTAATATACTTCCTGTCACTTCTGGTTTAACCGGAAGTTGGTATCAACTTGCTTATTTTAAATGGAACACCCTGTATTTTATGATATTTTTGGATTCTACGGAGAATTTTAATGCTATTTTATGTAGCATGTCCTATACTTAGGTTCAAGCGCTCTTAAGATACTTGACATTGAACCATACCATGACATTGAACCAAAAATGAGCCTTCGGGGTACCAAATTTTAAAATCCCATATTTTTGTAAGTTTTGAAGATATAATCTTCATATTTTGCAGACGATCGGTAAATAATCTTAGGTTTCTATTTTTTTTTTTATTGAATTTGTCTATTTTTATACAGGGTGTCCTAAATTCAGTGGCAAACATTCACATTTTCAAAGCCGCCAAAGTCCGTTTTTTTAAATGGGATACCCTATAACTTTATGCACTTTCAAATGTAGAATTTCATTTTCTATCGAACTGTATTAAGGTTTCCTATACCTATTCGTAACCATTTTCGAAATAATTGGGTTTTATAAAAATATCATATGTATTTGCTTAAATGTTTACATGTTCCAATGGTGAGCCATGGAAAAACAATTGAGATCCAATATCCAATATGACAGATGATTAGTATGCGTTATTTATCGAAAGCTGTCAGTGATAAACTAAATCTTCTAAATCTGATATTCTCAATCTATTTTATATTCATGGAGAATGTTATAAAATTTTGGAGAGAACGTGTCGTGTGTTTAATGAACGCCACCCTGATTTGCAGCCAACGAACAAGTCAAAATTCAAGAGGATTGAAACGAACTTTTTGCGTTTTGGCAAGGTTAAAGTTACAAAAAATGTTCCGAAACCAGTGAGAAATGCCGAGGATAACGTAATAAACACATTAGCTTATTTCCACACAAACCCACAAAGTTCAATACCGTCTGCAGAAAACGATTTGGGAATTTCTTCTTCATCTGTCCAAAGAATCTTGAGCGAACATCATATCGGTATAGTATTAAATGATCAGGTGCGGTACTGTATTTATGAAGACAATTTAAACAGTGATAAGTATTTGGAAATTCTACGAGGGGCGGTTTCTGAATTTATAAAAGAAATTCTTATTGGTGAGCTGCAAAATTATTGGTATCAATTAGATGGGGCACCAGCACATAATTCTGCTGCAGTTTATCTCCAATTATCTCGAATTTTTGAAGACTGCTGGATTGGTCCCAATGGCCCTTGGAGCCGGCCCCCACTATCGCCTGATTTAACACCCCTAGACTTTTATTTATGGGGATTTATCAAAGGTAAAGTCTATGCTTCTCCAGTAAATAACCAACATGATTTACTGGACAGGGTACGAACAGCTTTTGCCGAATTAGAAAACGGACAAATTCAACGGGCCACAGCAACTGTACAAAGAATTGAAATGTGTCTTCAAACGAACGGACAGCATATAGAACATTCGTTATAATTTAATTTTATTATTTTATTTATTTATTGTTGATTGTTAGATTGCTATAATTTTTAAGTTCACTAAAACAAGTTTAGAACAGTCTCGAACTTAGTAGATATGGTTAAAAATAATGTAAACAATTTATTACATTTTTTATAACTTTAACTTTTCCGAAACGAAAAAATTTCGTTTCAATCCTCTTCAATTTTCTCTTATTCATTGGCGATAAATGAGGATGTTTTTCATTAAAAACATGGCACGTTCTCTCCAATATTTTGTAACATTCTCCGCGAATATAAAATAAATTGAGAATATCAGCTTTTGAGTGTTATTTTATTTTAATTTAAAAGTTTCAAATCAGCTGTCATGTTGAATAGAAAAGCACAACAATTGTTTTTCCATGGCTTACTATGGGAAGGTGTAAGCATTTAACAAATACATATGATAGTTTAATAAAAACCTGATTATTTCGAAAATGGTTACGAATAGGTATAGGGAACCTTAATACATTTCGATAGAAAACTAAATTCTACATTTAATAGCGCATAAAGTTATAGGGTGTCCCATTTAAAAAAACGGACTTTAGCGGCTTTGAAAATGTGAATGTTTTTTTAAAAATAAACAAATTCAATAAAAAAATAGAAACCTAAGATTATTTACCGATCGTCTGCAAAATATGAAGATTATATCTTCAAAACTTACAAAAATATGGGATTTTAAAATTTGGTACCCCGAAGGCTCATTTTTGGTTCAATGTCAAGTATCTTAAGAACGCTTGAACCTAGGTATAGGACATGCTACATAAGACAGCATTAAAATTCTCTGTAGAATCCAAAAATATCATAAAATACAGGGTGTTCCATTTAAAATAAGCAAGTTGATACCAACTTCCGGTTAAACCGGAAGTGACAGGAAGTTGAAAATATTTCAAAAAAGAAGTACCCCTTGATCTTATCTTAATCCCAAAATTTCAAATTTTTATCTAAATGGCATCATCAAAAACTTTTAATGAACGGGTTGCGTGAATAACCCTTTTCGACCCCCCATACATACAAAAAACGCCAGTGAAGCAACTAAACTGGCGCACAGGGATGATGTAATATGTTTAAAAAATGGTAAACGCTCCAGTAAGGCCGGCATTCCAAGTATGGGCATTTGACAGTACCTACTCAGTTAAATGGATGTCAGAAACCTATTTACATATTTAATAAATTTTAAGTTTAAATAAGACTTTCATGACTTTCTAAATTTAAAAATATTAGTCTAAATAGCTTAAGATTTAATTATTTAAATTAAATATTTTACTAGGTAGTTAGATTTCACTAAGCATTATATAATTATCTTACTTTTATTGAGAGTTTACCAGAAGTTACATCTATAGTCATCATCAAACAATCATTAGTCAATGCTGTTGGAAATTTGACAACCCTAACTGCTAACTCACTTAATTCTTGACAAGACCCTTTGCTTCTTAATAGACTTTGTTCAACAAATGATATACACTGTTGGCTCTTTAAATGTTCCAATAATTGGCCTGTTGGATTTTCCTCTTCAACTATAAAAATATGAAGTATTTAATGGTTTACCTGTATTTAGTGTAATATTTTATGTACAATGCAACAGAATGTATTTTAAGCTTTTGATAAATATAGTGAGCTCTTTTACAATCTTAGAATTGAATCCCAGTTATCTAACAAGTATCAAAAGCTAATGTTACGTGAAATAGATTTTTTTTAAATGTATAGTCAAAGTCTACATAAAGTATCAAAACACTGACCCAATTAAATCCCTACTTTACCTCAGCTCTAAAAGCATTTTATGAAAACAGGGGCCAATTTGTTTCAATAACTAAATATTAGTCAATAGCATTGCTTTCACTCAATGGCATTAAAGCACCCTTTTGCAGCCCCTTTTTTGTATAGGATTGGCCTCTATTTGTGGTTGTTGAAATTCAATAGAATGTATTTAAAGTTTTTGGTGAATATAGTAAGTATTTTTACAATCTGGGAAGGAGCTTAGAATTGATCCGAAGTTATCTAATAAACATCAGAAACCAATGTTAACTGAAATGTTTTTTTTTTGTAAAAGTGAGTGTCAAAGTCTACAAAATGTATCAAAACACTAACCCAAATAAATCCTTACTTTGGCTTCGAGCATTAGAACGCTATTACTTAAAAATTGTAAAGCTGCAGACTTTTTCTCTGACTTGTCAAGGGCTTTTGATACAATTTACATCTTACTAATGGCAAACAGTAAATGTATGGTATAAGGCATGTAAGTCTTACTTTTAAAATCCATTTTAGATAGATAGAGTCAACATATCAACATAACTAAATATCAGTCAATAGCATTCCTTTCACATGATGTCATTAAAACACAACTTTATCTCTCTTGAACAGGACTGCTCTCTATTTGGTGCGGTTGGAGGCAGTGGCACATTTAAGAGAGCTACTTTTATTCAAGCTAAAATGATACAAATAGTAAGGACTTATTTTTCAGGGTTGCTAGTTTTTTTTTTTGGTTGTTGAAATGTTTCATCTCCTCAATCCTAAAGGTTAAATAACCACCCCCTCCCCCAGAAGCAATCTCTATTTCGATTGGATGCTTTTTATAAGTAAGCAATTAAACTAAGGGAAGATTAAGTATTATTAGATCCTTAAAACTCTGCCTGCAACAGTCACGCCACTTCAGATCAGCCATGATTCGCACACATCTGCGCTGCAGTTGAAAAAACCTTGCTGGTGTAAGCACTGTGCCCCCAATTTAAAGTTGGGATCCAAAAACACATTAAGAAATTTCACATAAGGATTACAAGAAACACTAGGGTTGAACAAACGAAGCGAGAAATTTATATTTTGGGTGTTAGACTGGCTTAAGCTCAACCGATTTTTCAAAAAGCAGTTGGCCAGATTTTCCTGTGTGTTACTGATCATGTCCTCTAGGGCAACTGTCAGAATATACTTTATGGTGTTAGTCATATCATCTGCAAAAATATCAGGTCAGCATCACTCTGGAAATTGGACAGGCCATTGATGTATATTAGGAAGAGAGGTCCCAAAACTGAACTCTGTTGTACACCATGCCTAAGTAATATTTAATGCTATAAAGGGTTAACAAAAGAAATAAATTACTATTATACTTTTGTAAAATGTTCTTATTGAATGCCACTCGAGTATAAATTATTCCTGGAATTTTTTTTGGTCACAAATATGGAGAAAATTATTCCTCGTCTTTGACTGAAGATAATTTTCAAAATATTTATGATATCAAAAAAATGTATGGAAATAATTACAGATCTTGAAATATTACAAGTGAGAATATTGTTTCTATACTTAGTCATTAGTGTTGCAGCCCCTACTGGTCATTCTATCAACTTGAAAATAATTTCCAGCAACATCTCTTGCTGCTTTTATCAGAAGGAAATATTTTACAAAGCTGTGGAATGACTGGTTTTTGAGATAAAGTTGGTACCCTTTCTGAGTTGCTCACTCTGTTCATATACATTTCTGTCTCAATAAAAGCTCAAAAGGTTCAATGTTTTTATAATGTCGTTTTTACAGCTATTGAATTATATGTACCAAAAACAATCAAAAATAGTTTAAAATTCCCTACTTACTTCTCAAAGGACACAATAAAGCTAATTAAGAAAAAGAATAATATCCTCAATAAACTCAGGAGTAAAAAGGGACATCTAAATGCCGATTTGGAAATCAAATACAAGGAACTAAGGCTAGCCGCGAAATTAAGCATCCAAAAAGACTATCAAGCATTTGCTATTCGTTCACAGCATAACGCACTCCAAAACCCCAAATCATTCTGGAAACACCTGAAATCAAAAAGAAGTTTAATCGGCTATCCGAAGGAGATGCACCTGAACAACAAAGTAGCCACCAGGCCGAAAGAAATTGCCAATCTCTTTGCGGAATTTTTCCAGTCTATATACGCGGTTGGCACTAGCAATCTGAATCCCAAGAACTCAGCAACATCTCCAATATAAACATGTGTAATACTCAAATAACCAGCGATACCGTTTTTAAAAAACTGGTTGAATTGGATGCAAACAAGAGTACGGGTACAGACGACATACCACCTCTGTGAAAAATTGTGATCCTACATTGTCACTCCCATTAAGCTGTATCTTTAGACTGCCGGTCAACTCAGGAACTTTCTCTACAGTTTGGAAGAGAGCAATAGTCAGTCCTATTTTTAAGAACGGGAAAAGATCTGATATATCCAACTATCGTCCAATATCCGGTCTGGCATGTTTCGCAAAAGTGTTGGATTCGATCGTTGCGGATCACATTACAGAGGCTCTTCGTGGAATACTCTCGCAGCACCAACACGGATTTATAACTCATAGATCGTGCGAGGTGAACCTGACGGTTTATTGCAGCTATATTGCACAAGCCCTCGACGCAAATTCTCAGGTCGATGCGATATATTTTGATTTTAAGAAAGCCTTTGACTCAGTTGATCACAACCTCCTACTGAGCAAGCTAAAGTTTCACGGTATTGAGGATCCACTCCTGTCGTGGTTGAAAAGCTACCTTACTGGTTGGACACAGCAAGTCAAATTCAACGGATCACTTTCAGATGATATCCAAGTTCATTCGGGTGTTCCTCAAGGTTCACACTTGGGTCCAATTTTGTTTCTTATATTTATCAACGATTTATCAGGTGTGTTCGAAAATTGTTTGTTTCTGTTCTTCGCAGATGACCTCAATATCTACAGGACTATTGCAGATACCAACGACAACATAAAATTGCAGGACGAAATTTATAAGATTGTGAAATAGAGTTCTGACAACAGATTGTCCCTAAATAGTTCTAAAACCAAAATTATAACCTTCACAAGGAAGAAACAGCCTATCATCCACAATTACAACATCAATGAAAAATTACTAGAAAGGGTGTCTATGGTCAACGATCTGGGTGTTATTATGGATACTGAGTTGAGGTTCAAAAATCATATTGACGGAGTCATATCAAAAGCTTTTAAGATGGTCGGCTTCATCATGAGACTGTGTTGGGATTTCAAGGATATTGAAGCCCTGAAATCCATATTTTCCGGTTTGGTTCGGAGTCACTTGGAATATTGCAGCGTAGTATGGTCTCCTCTCTATCAAATCCATATAAAAAGAATTGAAAGGGTTCAATCTAAATTTGCCAGCTTTCTTCTGAAGAAGCTGAGAATTGATCCAACATTAATACACTGCAGGAAGCGATTACGTCTTCTTGGTATGGACACTTTGGAGTCTCGCCGAATAGTGTTAAATCTATCATTCGGACACAAAATCATGAACAATCATATAGACAGTCCATCACTGCTTGGTGAACTGAGGTTTCGGGCACCAGCCAGGCCAACGCGTCTGAATGAAATGTTCTCCCCAAGACCTTTTAGGAGGGATGCTGGAAGAAATGAGCCTATAAATCGCTTTATGGACCACTTTAACCATTTTATACCACATGACTTAGACATTCATTGCACCAACACGTGTTTTAAAAATAAAATTAAGGCAATTTTGCAAGATGTATTGATTAATTAGATTTCTTTTTGTCTGTTATAGTATGTAGTACTTTACTTTATACCTGTTTTGATATTTGTCTTTTTTTTCTCTTCACTAATTCTGTAACTTTCTAATATTGTATAGTGTACATGTATTATGTATTATGTTTGTGTGTATTTTGCTGTGTTACTTTTATACTATTTGGATTTTAACCTGTAACGTATATATTATTAAATAAATAAATTTAAGGAAGTTACATATGTATAGGTCTACAATTTATAAACACTTCAAATTACTATTTTTTTCAATATCTTCTGATAGAGTACCTACCATTATATAAAATGAGCAAAACTTGAGCCCCTAGATCCACTCTGCTGGTTTGCAATAAAAAAACCGCATATCTGTAAATCCAAACGAAAAATGCCCTTAGACAATTTAAAGGCTCTTCTTCAATTTTCAGAGTTTTTATTACCATACCAAGTTGAAGCAAAAATGTTTGCAATGCCTTGGCATCATCTCGTTCCAATATATCTACTTGTTCATACAAGAATTGGCTTACAAAAGAGATTTCAATGGCACTAGGAACAATGTTTTTCTTGTCACAGCAGCACACAATCTGAAATCCCAATTGACGAGTAGTTATCTGTGAAAACAACAGCTGCAAAAGGTGTAAATCTTCTGTTTGATATACATCCAGTAGAATTCGTTTTTTTGTTTCCAGTAAAATGTATCCCTTTAGTAAGTCTGATATGGCGGTAGTTTTTACAAATTGGTAGAACTGTGCTTGATACATTGCCACTGTCTGAGGTATCCAGTATTTTAGGAGACTCTGGAAAAATTCACTAAAAAAAATGTAAAACATCCATAATTACATCACACACCAGAAGCCAGCTGATTTTAACCTAAAGAAGGCAATGTTTACCCTAGCACATTTCAGAAATTGAGAGGATATTTAATTCTTTAACAATAGCAGTTTCGTCTTTTAACCTGCTATTAAATTCACAACAAATATTCATGAAAAGCATATACAGTGTGTTCCTTAATGTTATATGTGCATACTGAAGGAACTCAAACCTCGGCTTATTTCGTGAATAACAGGTTCTATAAACACATCCTTAGTTGCGTAATTTTCAGAATACAGTATACAGTGTGTTTAAAAAAGAAAATTGTTTACAAGTACTTTACTAAAAGCCAAATTGATTTTTAAAGAGCATTTTCAAATTCCTCAGAAAAAAAAACCCAAAACAGCTATCTTAAACTTTTTAAATTTGGTTGCTAAAAAAGGGAGTTCACTTTATGATGGGTGACCCTGTACTGGTGGATCTATTTATCTTGGGCCACCCTCTAATCTCAGAAGCGGTGAATTTCAGAAAAAAACTTTAAATAAAAAAAATTTCTTGAATTAATTTGTGTTTTTAATTTTTTTGATTTTCATCTTTATTATTTTAAATCCAACACTGTATATATTGACATGGCTTTTAATAGTTCTCTCAAAGGCCAGTTCAATGATGTCTAGTAGTATGAGTCTATGATGCAACATTTCAGATTTATTGCGTTTATTTTCAGTTTTTGACCTATTTTCAACCTGATATATCTCTGGTAGTAATAAACTTTTTCTACTCTTTCTTGTGCACAAAATAAGACAAATTCATGTTCTTTTTGTCTTGTAGTAGCAATTAATATAACAAATGCAACCTTCTGTATATTATATCGAATCCAAATAAAGCATTAAAAGGCGAGTTCGAGGATATATGACGACATGGGTCTCTGAGTCACCCTTTTGGACTTATTGGAGAATTACTTCAGTACCAGAATCTTTTATTTTTTTATTGCATCATAAAAATAATTTTCGTGAAAAAACTAAATAAAGTTTAATAGAATATATTTAAAATTGAGTATTTAGGCTTGATTTGATTTTTGGAGTTGATGAAAATCTTTCAGCTCACAGAAAATACATCGTACTCATGCAATAATCATAATTTTATTTATTCATTTGTTCATTCATTAACCATAACGTCATACAACTGACAAGGTCATTAATTACTACAATAAAAACAAAATACAAAAGTACGACTAAGGATTACAATAAAAACCAATGAAACTACTTTAATCTTTACTTTAAAAATCAAATGAATAAAGACAAATTTTCTTCATCAATTTAATAACCAGTGTCTTAAATTTTTTCAAATTTTCTTCCTTTTGGATTTCCTCAGGCAACCCCAAAAATGACTTGACACCTCTATATCTGGGTCCCCTTTTAAAAAACGATGTTTGATGACTATGGACAGTCAGGTGATTTTCTGACCTAGTAGTAATGGGCATACTGTTTACTCTTCTATCTCTATTTGTCACAAATAGATGAAGTTGTTTCTTAACAAACAAAACTAATGCTAAGTAATACAAAGGAGTAGTCAAAAAGCCCAACTGGCCAAAATAGGGCTTACACGACTCCCGAGGATGCAACCCAAGATTGCAATGGGTCACCCACTTCTGTGCAATATATTTGATGTTCAGGTTTCTTTGTTGTCGATGGCCTATGTTTGTAGACCATCTCTTTCAGTGTTCCCTAAAAAATAACTCTAGCAATGTAAGGTCATGGGCTACCTAGGGGCCAAGTACAATTTCCATGTCCTCCTATCCATTCCCTCTAGTGGATATTGAAAAATTCCTGTATCGGTGTTCTCCTGTGATAAAGAACCTCATCTTGCAGCCAGATTAGATTTTATCTTTCCCCCCATGGCCTTTCAGTATCAATAAAATATTGGGCATTGTGTAAAAGATTAAATAACTCTGAGAATTTTCCTATTTAGTTATGTCCAGAAATGTTTGAAGCATCATTCTTTTAATGTTCAAGTGCTTTTAAACTAAAGATGGAGCAAAAATTTCTCAGCCTTAATGTAAATTTAGTGATACGTTTTATTGTATTGTACAAGGGTTGCATTCAAAAAAACAAATAGAACATGAATTTCTCTTTTTGTGCACAAGAAAAAACTGAAAAAGTTTATCAGAGATATATCGAGTTGAAAAAGTGTAAAAAAATATTCAACTGCTTTTCTTCATTTAAAACTTGACAACGCCTTTTTCTTTCAGTCTTCAACCTTCTTTGATTCTACTGCTGGAAGACCCTACCAAAAATTTCTCTAGATGTTGCCTTAATGTAAATTTAGTGATGTCATTCTATAATGTCAAAGCCAGTTTTTATTGTTTTATTGTATTGTATAATATACAAGGGTTGCATTCAAAAAAACAAATAGAACATGAATTTCTCTTTTTGTGCACAAGAAAAAACTGAAAAAGTTTATTAGTACCAGAGATATATCGAGTTGAAAATAGGTCAAAAACTGAGAATAAACACAAATAAATCTGAAATGTTGAGTCATAGACCCAGACTTTTACGCATCATTGATTTGAGACAGCTATTATAAGCCATGTTAATATACTTAATACAGTGTTGCATTTAAAATAAAAAAGTTGGTACCATCCCACATGAAACTAAACACCCTACATATACTTTTATATATATATATATATATATATATATATATATATATATATATATATATATATAAAAATAAAAAAAATAAAAAATATAATTTAATCCAAGAAACTGGGTCACTCTGTACATGATATTAAGAAATACTCTGTACAATCCTAAATTGCAAAGGGTACTACTAACATTACAGAACTGAACTTACCCTTCACAATCAGACAATCTCAGTTTGTTGAAAAACTGGGGCCACACTATCTGCTGCCATAAACTGAAATCTCCGTCTAACATATTAATCAAAATCCTATAAAGTAAGCCCCCTTCTCGGTTCTCTATATTATTAGAGAACATTTCGATAACTCTAGTGAGAAATCTTTGCCACTGGATACTGTTAACAGATGATCTTGTAAAAAACCTATCCAAATTTCTCATTGATACACCTTTCAATGGTAAGTAATCGATTTCTAATAATTTGGATGCCTCCGCCGCAGTGACAAAATATAGGGCCTTTTTAGAAATATCCTCGGCATATTGCTTAAACCCACTCCATGGAGACAGCACTATTTTTCTAGCAAACACAATTAGATTCACTGCAATATCAGAATCTATGCCAGCAGTAGACCTAGTCAATAGACGTAGTAAAAGTATAGACTCACTTCTATCTGGACGGAAAGTAGCTAGTACTTGTCTTACAATGTTTCTCTTCGCTATCATAAGATCAGCCTCACAGTGACTTCCGACTAATGGTCTGTAATGTCTTAGAGATGCTAAAATTATCAATTTGCAAAACCAACAGTCATAAAAATATATTTTAATAATTTCATCTACAATAATATACTTTTCTGTTTCAATGAGCTTAAGGACTTGCATAATACTATCTAATGATTCTAGTAAATTCGCTCCTTTTAAAGACTGGAAGACACATAGCACAATTTCGTCTAGCTCATCAGATGATAGCAAGTTTGGATCAAGTTGAAATACAAATGCTAAGGCACTTATATAATGATTTTTGTCACAGTCCACCTAAAAATGTAAATTACCATTTAGAAACCATCCCAAGATTGTAAAAAATATATATTTATAATATTTTAAAGATGTGTAAACTACCGGTGCCTGGTTATCAACACATATTTGTTTAGAGTTTCTTACCAAATAGAATATTTCTGCTTTAGATCTTTGTTTAGATAGTAATTTCTTTAAAATAGGATTCATTATTATTTTCTTCTGAAGTCAAATGCTTAGAAACATTTATTTTTCATTTTACAAAACATGACATAACCTACAAAAACAAAACATCATTGTGAATAAATTGTGACAATATTCACAATTTAAAAAGTTACGGTTATACCACCAAAAATACACCCTATAAGGTATAAGGTGTCTCAGGAGAAATAGTTTTATCTAACTATTCAAAAATTGAATGTAGCTAGGCACGAAAATTTTGCTTCCGGTTAAATCGTTAAATGTGGTCAACTGATCTCAAATTTTGCACAAAAATCGAACCATTTTGTTGGAATCAACTGATAAAATTTTGGAACGAATCCAAGATGGCGGAAGAAAATGGCGTTTTGATAAAATATTTAAAAATTCAGACTGAAACAACTACTTAATTGATTGATTTCACATTGTGTGCCATAACTAATTGTGGTATAGGGGTCAACTGGCACTAATTTACAAAAACGCAATTTTTAATTGCCCTTACATTTTGAATAAAAATTAAATGTGGTAACAACTTTTTTAATACAAAGTAAAAATGCGTAAAATTCTTAAGTTTTCTATTTGCAAGTATAAAGTTTTTTGTTCTTCTTTTGAAAAAAATATCATAACAAATAAAAAAATAACGCTCGGAAATTAAGACAATATTTCATCTCAACTTAATTTGAACCACTGTTTGAGAAGTGAATTGGGGATAATAATTACACAATATTCACAAATTACGTACGTAATCTAATTAGGTGTAGAAACCTTTATACCACATTTTGTTAAAATAATAAACTTTGGTTTTCGGAATCCTGCGATAATGTGAGACATCCGTACCCCAACAAATTTCTTAAGAATCCTACTTCAGAAAACCTACAGGCTAAAAACGAGACACGAAAACATTACAATCGTATACATCTCGACGCCAAAATTGCTTTAAATACATAAAGGCATAGTTCTTTCTTGGCAAAACTTGAGCCAATCCTTTTGGTCACTAGCCAAAAAAATTAATCAAAACATCTGCGTGAGCTCCTTTCCACCCCAAAAATCTGGTGATGAAATCGTCTCCTGTCTAAAGCAAAAGCTGAGCTTATTTCAAAACAATTAGCCGCAAATTTTACTTTAATTCCTCCTATTCACTCTCCCCTTCTATCAGTACCAGCTTTGCCATAAAATATGCACGAAACTACCTTCATAATATAGATAGTGAAATTGTGTAATTAATCCAAGCTGATATTATGTGTAAATGAATGTCCAACATACTAATCATTTTGATGCTCCCCTGTATTTCCGACAGTCGGAAGCGTTGAACGACAGATGTCGCCTTTGTCAGTCAAGTGATCTTACTTGAACGAAGAGGGCTGAGGAAGGAAAGGAAAAAGCTGCGAGTAAAATGGCCGCCTGGAATCGATAAGTCGGATGGTCGTGTTTTCAATAAATTTCTTACGAATTTTGGCCCTTAAAAACGATAAAAAATGACTCAAAATTTAGAGTGAATCGTGTCCCGGTGTGTCCGTTTTAATTCGTCGATCGAGTGCCCCAAAAAACTGAACAGACTGTGCAAATAGGTGTTTTATTATGTAGCAATAGGAGGTAAGTTCATTTGTGTTAATGGCAGCTTGAATTCAGGTTTTTCTTTATTTAATACGAATTTGCTTTGTGTTGAGTAGGATTTAAGGCGAAATTATACGCTTCCGGACATACGCAAACCTCCGAGGTGTTAATTATCTTGATTGGCAGGCTTAATTAACGTGTATACATTTCGCGGTGCGGTGGAGGGGGCTCCAGTTAATTTGTCAAATTGTTTATGACCCTAATCAACGTTTCGTTTTTCATTGCCCTTTCTTTCCTCCTTCCGTGCTCCTTTTCGGCGACATAATCTTTATTGTTTTTTCGTTAATTTCACGGGTCGTTTTTCTTTTGTTTTCACCACGCAAAAGCGATAAAGGGACGATGAAGCAATGAAAAAGATCAAAGCTCGTTTCGGTATTCGGATTGTGTTTGTTGGCTTTCTCTCCTGAAGGATTTGATGTAATCCCTCGGGCTTTTTTCCAGATTATCTCATTTTCCGGAAACGTTGTAAATGGAACGGGATTTTTATTTCTGCGCCTGGTTTTGACTGTTAATAAACGTGTTTCATTATGATAGGCAAGAAAGTTAATAGCTTTAAATGTGTGAATTGATGATGTAGGTTGTACAGGCGTTATGTTATATTAGACACTTAAATATTTAAGTGTGATTTACGTTTTTATTTAGAATTATTCTCAACTTGCCCTGGTTAATTCTATGTTGTGTAATTTTGAAATAACAACAGTAAAGCTTGGTTCATGTAGCAAATTTTAGTATTCTTAGTATTAATCTAGTCATTAATTATAAGCAATTCGACATGAGTAAAAATAACCAGGAGCAGGGTGGGTACGTATTTCGTCAGCCCCAACATGAGGGAAACCATAGCGATAAAAGTAAAAACACTATCTGAACCACAAGGATTTCTAACAAAATCATTTTAAGAAAATTTAACAATAACCCTTGAAGGTAAAATTAAGGCAAATTGTGTACCTACTTTATTAGGTATCACAAAAGCAGACAAAGGTGTCTATTTAATAATATTACAAAAAAGGTTTTGACCCTTCTTGGGTTTGAAGGGATTTCAAACAACATTAACAGATATACAATTTCATTTTTCAATAGTGTTAAATAGTGACCCATCCACACTGTTAGGATTTCTATCAAAAACATTTTAAGATAAAAAAAATCAAATATTGTTATTTTGTCGCCATTTTGTTTTGCTATTTTGGATTTGTACTACAACTTTACCAGCTTATCTCCAGTGGCGCAACTAGACATAGACTTTTGGGGGGGCTCAAGCCCTGACACTTAAGATAATATTGATTATAGGGTAAAACCAATTTTAACCATTTTTTTGGTACGGCTGTGATTTAATTATAAACTCCCGATATTGTCTAAGTTTTTATGTTTCGGCTATATATGATTTGATTAATGCTTTTAAGCTGTCAAGAAATATATATTTTCTTAATAAATTACGACACTTAAAGTTACATAGAACGATGAAACTCGTATATAAAAATTTTAGGGAGGTTAAAGTTATCACTTCTCCTGTATAACATATGTTTTACTCGACCTGTTTACAGGAAACCTGCCAAAGTGCCTCCTCCTCTTTGGTCTTCCCTGTATACCAGCCCAAGTAGCACATATAAGCATATATGGGCTAAAATGCTGTGATATTTGCTAATATCTCTGGCTAATTAGCTAAAATTGCTAGTCAAAATAACAGTTTTATTACAGTATAAATGGGATAAAAATGGCCAATTGGCAATTATACGACCCACTCTTTTGATTTTATGGTTGGGTTTATTAGCTACTTTTTGACTTTAAAATCAAGCTTTTTTAGCTGAATTCTGATTTGTTTTTTAGCCGAAATTTGAGTAACATTCTTTCCGTTTGATTAATATAATTGATTAAGTGTTTTGGTTGGCCCTCGACAATCGCCTGGAGGGTCCCCCCCCCTAGTTGCGCCACTGCTTATCTCTATATCACACTTAATGGTCGCACAAATGTTCAAATTAATCTAATAAGTAGTTTTTTTGAGGCTGCTTTTGTAAATATTTTATTACTTCGCTATTTTGTTTTGCTGTCCTGGATTTATACTAAAATGTTACCAGTTCATTCCTTGATTTTTCTGCAAAATTTGAGGTAAATTGAATATTAGTTTTTTTAGTAATAATTGTTTAACATTTTACTAGGCCGCAATCTTGTTCCGGGTTATTAGATTTTTACCAAAAATGTAAAAGGGTCATCTCCATATGATCCTTAATTTTTGATTAAAATCTGAAGTCAATCTGGTAAGCAGTTTTTAAAGCTATGCCGCGAACTGGTAGACAGACAGACCGACAGACGGACCGACAGAACTGGTAATACATATTTTTTGGCATCTAGGAACGCTAAAACCGGCTAAAACGGCAAGATAATACAGGGTGTCCCGAATTGCAGTGTCCAAACTTTAACAGCGCATTCTGCATTCAAAATAAGCCCTAATTTTCTATATAAATATATATCGGCAAATGCTTCGTTTTCGACATACAGGGTGTTAAAGTTTTAAGAAAAAAAGAAAAAAATTGTTTTTTAAATTTGGTAAACAGCATTTGAGTAACAAAAGGCATTTTTTGATTTGAAATATTTTTTAATTTTTTATCAGTGGCGTCCGTACGGGATTTTTTATTGAATATTCTTGAAGAAAAAATGGTACTCTACTGCTTTTTCTGAAAACAAAAATCATTCCTAAAATCCCCACTCAGTTTGGAGCAAATTGTCTTTTTTTCGTGTGGTGTAAGGATTTCGAGTAAAAAACTAAAAACCATTTTTATGTATGGCATAGTTAAAATTTCCATTATTGTTAATTTCAGTAACAAAACCTTTAAGGTGGAATTGTAATTGCAAGTTTTTAAAATTATTTGGTTTCCGATATTTATTTCATGCATTCCGGGTGAGTTCATAATTTCTGAACAACGTATGTAGGGTTTCTAAAATAAAAGCTTGTCTGACAACTAAAGAGAGATGACGTCATCGACCCGTTGTAATGGAGATTTGCATTATGTTTGGGTTATCAGGGTGACATCGCAGAAGTTAGCAGGCAACCTATTAAATTCTAATGTTCTTGGTACTTACCATCATTCCTTCATTGTCGACTCTTGGTATGCCATGATTGCATTTTTGTGATAATTGAACAATTGCTAGGTTCGTCTTTAAAGTATGACAGATGAGTTTATAATTCTAAAATCGTCGATTCATTTTGTAAAACGGTAATTAGAATTAATTCAATTTTGAAGATGATACTTCATTTTACAGAAACTACTTTTTATTAACTAAGTTCGTAATTAATTTTACAAAAACTAGAATTCATAACTTTTATTAACTTAGATCGTGAAAAAAATTTATAGAGCACTTTAAATATCATTAAGAATTAATGTGGGCCTTAAAATTCACAATAATTGCTCAAAATGAGCTCCTCTAACTTCGACACATTTTCGGCATCTGCTCTTAACTGTGTCAGTGGCATGGCGTATAAAATTCGTATTGGCTCGCAAAGTTTCACAGGCTTGCTCTGTCCTTAGAATCAGTTCTTCTCTTGTATGAACTGATCTGGAATAAACTAAATTTTTCAAATAACCCCACACAAAGAAGTCGAAGGTGTGAGGTCAGGGGAACGTGGTGGCCAGGCTGTAGCTGGATAATTATTATTTAACCACTCGCGATTTACAAGCGCAAAATGCGCGGGAGCCCCGTCCATTTGAATCCTGAATTCGTTTCTAAGATTTAGAGGAATATTTTCTAGATATTGAAATAACTCATTTTGCAGAAAATCATTAAATAACTGTCCATCTAGGCGTGGTGGTAGAATATGGGGCCCGCAAAAAAATTCATTTATTACACTACACCAAACATTAACAGAAAATTCTTGCTGAAATGCTCTAGTTCGTACAACACGTGGATTGTCATAGCTCCAGATTCGTAAATTATGGAAATTTACTGAGCCGCTGCGGGTAAATGTGGCTTCATCACTCCATAAAATTTTTTTTGAGAAGTTCTCGTCTTCCTCTATTTGGCGCAAAAACCAATTGCAAAAACTGACACGTTTTTCGGCATCACCAGGTTGTAAGTTTTGAACTGGCTGCATCTGAAATGGCACTTTCCTAAAAACGCGATGAACCTTATTTTTAGAAACAAAAACTGCGTTGCCTTGTAAATTATGAGCTGCTCTTCGGAGGCTTAATGTCCTATCGTTGTCAAACTTATTTAAAATTACGTTTCGATATTGTTCATTTCTCCTACCTTCGTTTCTCGGATTCTTTTTGAGTCCAAAATTCCTAAACATTAAATGCGTTTTAATGAAAACTTGTTTGCAAGGTAATCTTCTATTTGGAAATCTTCGTTGGTATTCCCGTACTGCTGCATTTGCATTTCCATTACAGAAACTATAAACGAAATGAATATCAGCATACTCAAAGTTACTGAATAACACCATTTTGAAATCACTAGTTAGACTGATAATTACCTTTTTGTATAAACTATAATGTACCTGACATTTATTTACTCTAATAACTCAAATGTCACACTTTAAAGACGAAACTAGCAATTGTTCAATTGTCACAAAAATGCAATCATGGTATACCAAGATGTTAAAGGTTTTGCCACTGAAATAATTAACAATAATGGAAATTTTAACTACGCCATACATAAAAATAGTTTTTAGTTTTTAACTCGAAATCCTTGCGAAAAAAAGGCAAGGGATCAAATTTGCTCCAAATTGAGTGGGGATTTTAGGAATGATTTTTGTTTTCAGAAAAAGCAGTAGCATACCATTTTTTCTTCAAGAATATTCAATAAAAAATCCTGTACGAACGCCACTGATAAAGAATTAAAAAATATTTCAAATCAAAAAATGCCTTTTGTTACTCAAATGCTGTTTACAAAATTTAATAACAATATCTCAAGTACTAAAAAAGTTATGACTAAATAACAATTTTTTTCTTAAAACTTTAACACCCTTTATTTCGAAAACGAAGCATTTGCCGATATATGTTTATATAGAAAATTAGGGCTTATTTTGAATGCAGAACGCGCTGTTAAAGTTTGGACGCTGCAATTAGGGACACATTTTATTAGGCCGCCATTTTGTTCCGTCATTTTGAATTCGTACTACAAATTTACTAGTTCATCTCGCTACCACAATTAGTTGTGGCACACAATTTGAAATCAATCTTATAAGTATTTTTTCAGGGTGAATTTTTAAATATTTTATAAGACCGCCATTTTGTTCCGCCATCTTGGATTCGCACAATTTTTTTTACCATAGTTGATTCCTACATAATAACCGATTTTGGAGGAACATTTGAGATAATTTGGATAAGCAGTTTTTTAGTAATAATTTTTTTAATGTTTTATTAGACCGCCATTTTGTTTCAGTATACTGGATTTTTACCAGCACATCCCCATATGACACTTAATTTTTGGCCAAAATTTGAAGTCAATTGGTTAAGTAGTTTTTTTCCGCGAACAGACAGACCCACAGTAACCGTTTTTTTTATTTCGCGAAAACAGAGCCTGAAGCAAAAATAATTCAAGAGACAAAAAGTTTGCTAAATTATCGTTCAATTATATTCGTTAAGAAACCTCTCTGGATGCTACTGGACTTGATAATTTTATTAGCTCCTTATTATATTAAATAACACTGCCAATTCCCAACAAAATCGGATAAAGGGTATTTAAGATAATAATTAGAAAACCGATTTTTTTAAAAAAACTTACTTTGAAAGCGAAGCAACATCTGAAAAACATTTATTCTGCATTCTTGCGTGCAGTTCTGGGAAACACGCTGTATTCAGAGTATCTTAAATCTGTCTTAAAAATGTTAAGTCTGCTTCACATTTTTTACTACATCCTGTATACACAAATAATAAATGCCTATAAAAATATAATCAATCATACGACTTGTATACTTAGGTATTACTTTTTTGGAAATATCTCTTTAACATGGTCAATTTTTTAAGAATTTTAATATATCAATTTTCTTTAAACAAATTTTTTTTTGGAATTACTCAATTTTTTTAGAACGGAACTCTTCTTATTATCTGTCTAGCCGATATTTGGCAAGTAATTTGATACCACATATTATACAATGCTTTGCGTGTGTTAGGAAAACAACACTTGTGCGTTATCATTTGTTTTCGCGCCTACTTTGTCCGGTTGTTAAATGTACTTTCTTGGGGGTTGTGGGAAAAGTAAATAAACGTGTACAGGGTGTCCGGATTTGGTTGCAAAAGCAGGGTATCTCGCTTATTTTTAAAGATAGAACCTTGCGGTTTTCACGAACCTGAGCTAATTTTTTGTGAAACTCATGAAGCCGTAAACAAAATTTTCATAGCCTTCTTCGTTTATGAGATACAGGGCGAAATAGAAAATTTTGGTTATCCTTTAACTTAACGCAAAGGGAAAAATTGCTACTTATGCAGTTTTTTACGCTGGATCCAGTGGCGTAGTCATATTTTTCATTTGAGTTGTTATTTTTTAGATATGACCGTAAGTTGTGTTTTTTTAAATGGGACACCCTGTATATTTGTCCAGAAAAGCTTCTCAAAAATATATAACAGTGTGGGTCTATTTTAATAAACAACAACAAAAATCCTAATTTTTATAATTATCATCCCAAATTTTGCAGTAGGCCATGCAAAACAATGCTGCCTTTTATTTAAAGTCGTTAACAATATCTACATCCTAACAATAAATCAAAATAAATATGTAATTAAATCTATTTATCAAAATATATATTGATAATTTCGCACCAAAAAAGTACCACCTACCTAGATTTATGTAACACAAGAACAAAACAGTAATAAACTATTATCTAACAAGCCTTTCAGCAAAAATCAACTGTCGTATAAGAACTACAGTAACCAAGGAAATCAAAAGAACTGTTCAAACTGATTTCCATTTTGTTCTATGCATACTTCGCACAATTTTCGTATTCGTTTTAGGGAATTAAGCAAAATAACGGGATGATTTTGTAAATAGCGAAAATTTTCTCTTATTGCATTTCCTAAATCTTGGACATTATCATAGTGGTCTTTGTAAATTCTGTTTTCCAGATATCCCCATAGAAAGAAATCTAAAATCTACAAATCTGGGGACCTAAGGGGCCATCTTATAGGTCCATTTGTTCCGATCCATTGATTGGTAAAATTATTGTCCAGAAATAATCTCGTCATTCCAGAATTGTGTGCAGGAGCACCGTCCTGTTGAAAATAAATTTCGTTAATTTGCGCTAGAGGAACATCGTCAAGTAATTCAGGTATAGCTGCCTCTAAAATTTCTATATAGCGATTGGCTGTTAGATTTCCCTCAAATATATAATTTTAAGTTCCTAATATGAAGCAGGACACATTTAGACCAAACCTGCCCTGCTGTCTTATGTGAAATATTTGGTGTTGATTTTCCTGGGACCAGAATCTACTATTGTGCCTATTGAGTATACCAGAATTACTGAAATGTGCTTCGTCTGACCATATAACCTTCCTTTCAAAATCCCTAACTATGTCGCATCTTTCTCGAAACCAAATGCAGAAGACTACCCGATGCTCTGCATCCCCTGGCTGTAAGTGCTGCACGAGCCTAAATTTGTATGGGTGGTATTTGTGCTTTTTTAGAATTTCTTGAACTCTAGTTTTTGGAATCCCTATGCTCTTTTCACTGGCCCTACAAGAGTTTGTAGGGTAAGCTTCTGCATTAACCAAAACCGTAATTTCCTCAGCCTCCCGATTTTCTTTATTATATGTTTTCGTACGAGGTTTGATAAATGATCCGTGATTAAGTAAATTCTTTTTTATCCGATAAAAAGTGGATATATTAGGTTGCCTCCTTTCTGGATATCTAAATAAAAATTAAGCAATAGTATTTCAACATACCTAAAAATTGACTATTTACCTGTTAAAATACATCTCCGAAGCCGCTTCAACATTTTCATTACTTAATATAAAACAAGCTAACATATCGTACTTTTCATAATGTTCGAAAGTTTGGTTTTCTTCCATGATAATACAAATATATTTTTACACAATAAATAAATACAAAAAACTAGCGCTATATTTTATATACGCGTACAAAATTGGGAAATGTCATTTGCTTCCAAAAAAACAAAAGAAAACGGCATCGTTTTGCATGGCCTACTGCAAAATTTGGGATGATAATTATAAAAATTAGGATTTTTGTTGTTGTTTATTAAAATAGACCCATACTATTATATATTTTTGAGAAGCTTTTAAAAGGACAAATCAATTTCTGGACAAATATACAGGGTGTACCATTTAAAAAAACACAACTTTGGGTCATATCTAAAAAACAACAACTCAAATGAAAAATATGACTACGCCACTGGATCCAGCGTAAAAAACTGCATAAGCAGCAATTTTTCCCTTTGCGTTAAGTGAAAGGACAACCGAGATACGAGGGGGGCCCCAAAATGCAAAATTTTCTATTTCGCCCTGTATCTCATAAACGAAGAAGGCTATGAAAATTTTGTTTACGGCTTCATGAGTTTCACAAAAAATTAGCTCAGGTTCGTGAAAACCGCAAGGTTCTATCTTTAAAAATAAGCGAGATACCCTGCTTTTGCAACCAAATCCGGACACCCTGTACTGCAAGTAAGTGTGACAAAGAAATAAATATCTATCCTCCTTGTCGGGCCTAAGCGCTATACAGTTATAATGGCAGACTTAGTTTCTTCTCACTGTTGACATATAATATGGCAATGGTCATAATGGTAATATTAGTTAATAATTAGTAAAAAATTAAAATCTGCTGTCACATCGGGCATATTTAGTAACATTCCTAATCTATTTTTTTACATTATGCGTAAAAACATATTATTAAGCACGTTTTTTTTTATTTACTTTGTTCTGACTACTAAAGAAAGTACCTACCTTTTAGTGTTTTAAAATAATTTATTGTAAAAAATTAATATTTTTTATGTCGAAATTATGGTATCATCAAGAAACTTGAAGGAACAAAATCCCGTTTAATTTTACCTAATTGTTTAACAAGAGTCATTAAAATTATTTCGCTTCGTGGAAAATATCGCAACTATTAAGACATTGCGATGTTTATAATTATTATAATCTGTTAGTCTTAATTATGGAAAAAATCAAAAAACTTTAATTATTATAGATAACTAATAATTATAACTAGTGGTTTATAACAATTAAAAATGCAACGCCCTGCAAGCGAAATAATTTTAGTGGCTCTTGATTAACATTTTTCCGACTTGTAATATAAACAAAAACTGTAAAAAAAATGTGTTAATTAACAATAGACTCGACCCATAGTTTTTGTAAATTTTTATATTAATATTCATTAGTATACATTTTTTATGTGGGTGAAAAGTTCACCCTCGCCTCGCGGCATAGCAAAAATTGCGGAACAAAATGGAGGCGAAGTAAAATGTTTGCAATCATGAAAAAAATCGCCCTCTTGCCACACTTAGGTTTTACACATCTTCACGTTTTAGCGTCCCTAGATGCCAAAAAATATGTTTTATCAATTCCGTTGATCTGTCTGTAGGTTTGTGTGTCTGTCAGTTCGGTGCATAGCTTAAAATCTACTTACCAGATTCACTTCAAATATTATGTAAAAATTAAGGTTCATATTGGGATGACCTGGTAATATTTTGGCAAAAATGCAATATTCAGAGCTTTTTTGAACTAGCTAATGTTTACATTGCTAACCTCTCCACAAGATAAAAAAAATGTGTTTTGGCATATTATGTAAGATCTTTGTATAGTAACATGTCTTATTATACAACATACAATGGTAATTCATACTTTTTCTTCCTGGCAGAATGGTGAACATTTATATTGTTCAATGTAATATCGAGTAGCGCCAAAGTTAAGACTTTTAGGTTCATATTATACTTTTTCCTTAAAAAGGTCCAAGAATCACCCCCCTTTAACATTAGCACGCAATTAGGAAATACCCTGTATAGTACTTCACAATGACGCCCCCTGTACAAAGTAATATGACAGACGGAGACAAACGGTCACTTTTGGCACACCCGAATAGCCCAAAGTCGAACTGCATAAGTTAAAATTTTGATAAATCTTGTTCATTGGAATCAGTGCTGGCTCCCCTATTATACTTATATTTATATATTTTTTAACACCCGGTATTGAAAAGAAAATTAATTATTTTGAAGCAGTTTATTGACAGCTACTTTATGAACAATTTTACAAAATATATGAAAATAAAACTAAGCCATTTTTGAGGTTGACGGCTGTGATTCTAATGGTTCGATTCCTTCTAAATCGTTGTCTTCCTCTGAAAATGATGAGGTATCGTCGTCACTACTTGAAGATCCCAGTGTGATAACTAAATCAATAACCGTTTCAATTTTGCCATCTAGTTCCCATTATTTATCTTCAATAGAACGAACATGTTTAACATACGATTTCCAATTTTCAGCCGATATTGAATTAATCGCTTCTAATGTTATTTTATTTAAATCTTTAATTGAAAGTTCACCGGTGTTGCGCTCTGGAATATATTTTTTTACTCCTGCCCATACAAGTTTAATAGGGTTGAGGTCGCACATTTATGGAGGCAGCCTTAAAGGTGTGGGACCGAGGTTACGTAAAAGACGTCAATTTTATACTTTTTTTCTCTAGACTTGTTGGCTGATATTACTTCGTATAATTGATATTTTCTCCATGTTGGATCACATACAAGATTGTTCGATTTAAGCCACGATATCATATGAGTTTTTGGCACTTTATCTTCTACGTGAGAATGATAAGTCGCATTATCCATTACCACGACTGATTTGGGAGGAATGTTAGATAGAAGCTTCTCGAGCAAGTTTCCAGTTGTTAGTCCCGAGTGAAAAACTAAAGCAGCACCTGGAACAAATCCGGCTTCTGAACCAGCATGAACTATAATAAAGCGACTACTAGAGCGGATTCCCTGAACAACACCTGTAACACTTTCACTTTGCCAGCATTTGTTCACTGTCATATCATTATCTACCCAGGTTTCGTCTAGATACACAATATTGCGTCCTTCTTGCCTGTATTGCCTTACAGTTGATAGATATTTCACCCGCCAGTGAAAAATATTTGGTCTCTCAATGAGCAATTTTCGTTTATTTTGGCACTTGCGCCAAACAAAACCATTTGATCGTAAAAGCCGATTTAAGATTTTATACCCGTACGGAAAATCTATTTTGTTCTTTACAGCACGAAGTAGGGGTTTGCAGGTCGGAACCTTCAAGTTTATATAAAAATCCTCTATTGTTCGTCGAATTACTTGAAAATCACCATCGTCAATTTTATCTTTGTATGATAATAGGGGTCTTTTTTTATCAGGAGATTTTAAAGGTGAAGTAGAACCTGAGCGATCATTATGTTCTCTTTGAATTCTTCTTACACTACTTTCCAAAACACCAGTGTAAAATGCAGCGCGTTCTGTTCCTTTTTTGCTCGCCATCGTTACTTCGAAATAATAATTCAAATTCAACGCAACGCATTTATATAAAAATGAAAACAAATGCTCGAAATGTATAGGCGCCACTGGAAATAGCTGGAACCTTCTAGGGGCAAGTGCATGGAGACTCTAGGCACATCCCAATTACAAGTGGACCAGTGCGAAATTTACTAAATCCTCGATTAATTTTCCGTACCGCTTAATTGGCGCACTTGATAGGTGAAGCGGCAAACTATTACAACAAATAAAATAACATACAATTTATTTGCGTACACAAATTTTACTTTTCCGCTTGCTTAAGACTATGAACCTTTATTTTAAGGACCTCCCGGTTTTCTTTCGTGTCCCGCACTTTATCAAAAAAGTCCAAGGGATATAATATTTGTAAAATAATCAGCGTCGCTACAGCGAACTTATTGGGCCGGTCAAAAGGGTCGTGAGTATAAATATTTTAAAATGTATTATGGTAATTTTATGGACATTAATTACGGTTTAAATGTGAATTGAATATCTCTAAAAATGTACGAAAAACTTTAATAAAACTAAAAAATATTTAAAATTTTAACACCTTATCAGCCGGTTGACAAAACTTAATTGCTGTTTAGAATGTTTAATCGAGCTTTCGGATTTGACAAGCTGCTTATAGAAATCTAGGAACCCGCTGTCAAATTTGACATTCCGTTAAACATTCTAAATTGTAATTGAGCTTTCTGCAACCGGCCGCTAATCTTGAAAATAAAGCGTTTCCAGCTCCATTTCGCGCAATTTCCGGACAACCTGTATACAAAAAAATAAAAGCAATTTGACGTGTTGCACTGTTTTTTGACTAACGTAAATGCTTCTAAAATGCATTTTTTTTTAAATTGATGTTTCAGTTTCGTAGGGCTACTCTGTATAGTTAGACAAATATTTACCATACCCTGTATAGTGGAAAAAAATTAAGTTTGTATGCAAAAAATAAAATAAATTCGACATGTTTTGCTGTTTTTCGAAATATTACATAAATTCTATTTAAATATACAGGGTTATTTAAGCTCGAGTAGTCTATTAGAAGCATCTGGAGAACCAATGAATAGATTACTTTGAAATTTTGGATCTGGCCTTAAAATATATTAAATTGTGCGGTGTGGCCGCTTCTTCCTTAAACCGGTGGCAACATCCGTTTTCTAAATAGAATGTCCTGTATGTTATTGCATTTTTGTATCGTCCTGACCGTTCTAGACACTTTTTGTGTTAGGTTTATGTACCTAAATTCAACTGTTTTCGAGAAAATGGCGCTAGAAATTTAACATTGTTGACCCTTTGAATCTCTGTAACTCCCAAACGACTTAGCTTGCTAAGGAATGGTTTTCACTTTTCTATCTTAGTTTTTAATTATCTATTTCCTCTACACCAAAATCTGGTATGACAGGAGATGTCAAAATTTGACATTTCCTGACAAAGTAGAAATTGGTGTCAGGTCTCGTTGCAAGTCAAGTCGTTTGGGAGTTCCACACCTTCAAATTAACCCTTTGAAGGTGTGGAACTCCCAAACGAAATGTCAACTCCCTTTTTTCGGAAACAGTTGAATTTAGGTATAATAAACATGCTCAAAAAGTGTTTCGAATATTCAGGACAATACAAAAATGCAATAATATACAGGGTGTTAGGAGTTTGACTACAAATATTTTAACATAGGACAATATGAACGATTTTAAACAAAATATTCTGATAAACCATCGGTAAATTCGAAAGGTTTGTCGAGATATTGAATTTTAAAATGTTTAATTGTGGAGAAGGTTTCAACTAAATCCAAGACAACATGGCAACATTGTTATTTGCTTGGGCATCAATGTGATGACAGTCTCATCACCTGTGTTTTGTCAACAAAGAAGTATAAAAAAACCTGTAGGTTTGAAAACGATCCAATTATATTATTTTGATTATTTTTTTGGAATATATGAACTAATTTTTTAATAAATTGTGGTTTGTTAGCGTAATATCGGCGTGTATAAAAAAATAGTACAATCCTGTTATTAAAACTTTTTAGATTATTTATTTGTATAGTTTTTAACTGAGCAACCCTAATTAACTTTATTAGTTTTCAAAAATTAATAAGGGATATAAACTGACTAAGCATATTAATTTATAACACTAGGTAAGTGATTCACACACTAAAAAAAGTATTTTAAAAACTTAAAGTAAATGCTGAAAATGACTACCGCCACTATTTAAACACGTGCGAATACGGCGAAGCCAGTTTTCTTCAACAGATTCAAGAACGTTGGGTTTTTGTCTAATTCGTTTTTTAAGGTCATCTTCATTTTCAATTTTAACCCTATTAAACACTAATGTTTTCATATGGCCCCAAAAAATAAAAATCAAGGGGGTTTAGGTCTGGTGACCTCGGAGACCATTTTCTAGGTTCTGAGGCATTTCGACCTATTATCAAACGTATTATCCAGATGTTGCAACACATTCCTATGAATGTGGGGAGAAGCTCCATCATGAAGAAAGCGAGCATATCTTCTAAAAGAGTGGACAATTCCAATTTCCAATTAGAAAATCCAACTTTTCGCGAGATTTCCTTAATGTTATATTATTATTATTAAGCCTGCTCGTTTCTCTACGGAGAGCGGTGTTGCCGTTTTCAAATAAGCATTCTATGGTAAAATAAAACAATTTATTTGTTTTTTATTTTTTAAATTTAGGTCGTTCAGATATTTTACTAAGCAAAAATGTGTAGGAATTTTGTAGAAAATCATATAATTAATTGTTTTGAGTAATAACATTAATAAATGTGTTAACGATGTGCTTAAAAATTCATAAAACCAAATACAACTTTAAGGCCGTGTTTCTCAAAAATTGTATCTAAGGAACTGACCCTATGTTATTTAAGCATTTTTTAATCAAAATGGTCCATACTATCACAATCAAATCCCTAACACCCTATATAGATCGTTCCATTAAGAAAATGGATGTTGCCACCGGTTTAAATTAGAAGCGGCAACACCGCACGATTTAAGATATTTAAAAAAAGAGTTCATGTTCATCTATGTCCAGAACTAAAATTTTAAAGTAATCTATACATTTGTTCCCAGATATTTCTAATAGACCACTCATCATGAATAGCCCTAAATCTAATCGAAAAAAAAATCAAGCACCTACGCCAATGACTTCCACAACTCCAATGTCAGTGCCGAGGTCAAATCAGTTTTCGACACACTGTATTTGCCACCGTAACAAACAGAAAATCAGCCTTAAAATCAAAGCATTCAATAATCTTAAACCACTTTTGGATGCATTAATTTTCGTATTGAAAAAAAATCCATTCAAAGCAAACATTGTGTCCGTGTAAATGACAGTCGACGAGTCTATCAATCAAGTGCGCCGTTATTGGATTAATTCAACAAATTGTATCGATAAATGTAAGTTCAGACAGGGGCCTTTCAAAAGGCCTGCCTAAAAAGCACGCTTCGTTCCCCCTGCGTGTGTTTGCAGAAGGTGCCGCACAGTGGTTCATTGTACTAATGTAGCTGGACAAAAAGCCAACATACTGATCTGAAAAATACCCCGATTTAGCATACATAAACATAATAAAAACACACACCATAACTGTTTCTGATCTATTATAAAACGCATTGTCCCGTTTGTTTGTATATGTATATGAATAAACTTGTAAAGGACACAGTTAATCTAACTATACAAAATGTCGGCTCTAAAGAATTTCCTGATATTACAATAGTTGAAATAAAGTTTGCTCTATCGCAAATGAGGAATTTTTATTTTATTCCAAATTTTTTATACAGGGTGGTGCAACTAAGGGAGACGATTATGGGCAAACGGAGAGGAATTTGAAAAAACATTTTTGGGATATGATTGATAATCAAGAACGCTGTGTTTTAAAATTATACCCATTATACAGGGTGGTCTGAAAAGTTCGTGGTGAACCAAACTTGTGTTTTTTTAAATGGGACACCCGGTATATTATTATTTTAGTTGATTCTCCTATTCGTTACGATCATTTTCATATCAGGTTTGTTGGGTCTAAAATTTATACCAAGGGAATGGGACGAGGTTAAAGTGGAAAAAAGGGTTATACTCCGGCCATTTTTTGAAAACAATTGAAGCAGGTATGGAAAAACCAAATATTCTATAAAATGTATTGTATCTAGGATTACAATAATCGCTTGTAAGTCGTTCAAAATTATTCACTGTTATACAGGGTGGTCAAGTTTTGCAAATTTACCTTGGATTGAATTTTTTTAAATAACACACCCCATATATTTTACTGTCATATTAAAGATAGCATCGCCAGCTTTTAGAAAATACCCTATTTAATATCTTTCTAACCAACCCTTTTTTAGTAAATTAACCGTGAAACCAAAATTTACTCATTCTAACAGAAACGGTATTATTTACGTTGCTTAAATTGACTACCTTTAATATAAGGAGGCCGTGATATAATAATAAATGAAAAGAAAGATTGACATTCTTGTCAAAACCGCAAAGTGTCAGAGAATTGGCATCAATTACCATTGTTTTTTGACGATAAGCCGAGAAATTGTTAAGTAACAATGAGTTTAAGTACTCCAGAGTTGATAAACATGACTTTTATGTTGGGCGAGTGTCAAAAAAACCCTTTACTAGCAAGCAGGGTTTATGCGGTACGATATCCCGATGCCGAAAAAAAACCAAGACCTGAAGCTTTTGCAAGTTTATTAGAGAGGTTTCAAGAAACAGGCAATGTTGCTTTTAAGAAACGTAAAGTAATTGATAAACCAGTTACCAATGAAGATAATGCTTTGACAGTGTTATTAACAGTGCAAGAAAATCCACACACAAGTACCAGGGAAATTGAGAGAGCTACTGATATTGAACGCACTAGTATTAAACGGATTCTGAAACAACATAAATATCATGCCTACCACATTGAATTACACCAAGAACTGTATGATCGCGATTACGTCCAACGACAAGAGTTTTCAATTTCGTTTTTAAATACAATTTGGGATAATCCAGGTTTTGTAGATAGGGTGCTGTTTTCAGATGAAGCAACTTTTAAAAGCAACGGCTTGGTTAACAAACATAATATGCACTATTATTCAACCGAAAATCCACATTGGATTCGTCGGGTGGACCATCAAAATAAATGTTCAATTAATGTTTGGGGAGGTATAATTGACTCTCATGTTATAGGTCCATATTTCTTTGAAGAGCATTTAACGGGAGAAGTCTATTTAAATTTTTTGAGAAATGAGTTGCCCGGATTGCTCGAAGACTTACCTTTAATGTTACGAAATTCCTTATGGTTCCAACATGATGGAGCACCCCCGCATTACCATAGGCATGTAAGACATTTTCTCAATAATTGGAAAGGAGAGCATTGGATTGGGCGAGGTGGACCAGTTAAGTGGCCTGCGAGGTCACCCGATTTAACGCCACTAGATTTCTTTTTATGGGGACATGTTAAAGAAGAAGTTTATAAAGAGGTTCCAACCACAGTGGAAGATATGAAGTTGAGAATAATAAGCAGTTTTCGCAACATTTCAGACCTGACTTTGAGAAAAGTGAAACTTTCATTTATGGATAGACTCGAAATGTGCCTTCAAACGGTGGTTTAGTTGAACATCTTTTATAAGTTTTAATTACATTGTTTTTGTTGATTTATATTAAATTTATTTTTTTTCTAAAAAAAGATCTGTTATTAATTCTGTCAAAGCATTATCTTCATTGGTAACTGGTTTATTAATTACTTTACGTTTTTTTGAAAGCAACATTTCCTGTTTCTTGAAATCTCTTCTGTTGTAGTTTTCAGTACCTGCATACAAACTTTCGAACCTCTTAATAGACAAAATAAAATATTTCTCTAAGTTTACCCCGAAATATAGTATTAAAAATTCAGGTGAATTAATTGAAAACATTGCACATATTCATTTACCTAATAACGCTAAGCTAGTTTCTTTCGATGTAAAAAATTTGATTCCTAGCATCCCCCTAGAAGATCTAGAATCTTTATTAATGAAAAACAAGGTTAATTACATCATTATGCAAGATATTCTAGAGCTACTCAAAACATGTCCCAACCAAAACTATAACTTTTTCAATAATGTTTACTATAATAGTAGAGAAGGTCTGATTATGGGAAGTCCGTTCTTAGAGATTTTCATGGATAACATGGAAAAATTGATTCATCAGCATACATTGAGTAATAAATGTGTCTATTGGTATCGATATGTGGATGACATTATTACTTGTTCTACAGGAATAAACTGACAAACATATTTTTAGACTTTTTGAATTCAATTTACAGGAATATTAAATTCACGTTAGAGTTTGAAGATAACGGCTCCATTAATTTCTTAGATTTAACAATCAAGAGACAATTACATGAACATTCATTTCAAATTTACCATAAACCATCACATAGTGATACTGTCCTCCATTACAAGTCTTCACCCCATAGAACATATATTAGCAACGTTTCACAGTATGATCTGTAGATTGATCACCGTCCCTTTATCAGAGGAAAGTTTTAATGATGATCTTAATTTAATTAAACAAACTGCAATTTGATTCAAACTGGTCCTTACGATTTAATCGAGAAACATCCGTTATCAAAAATGATAACAGAAGTAAAAAATACTTTAAAACAATGTAAAACCCTTGTGTTCGATAAACTAAAATTCAAACTAACACATAGTAACCCACAGTTATCTAAACTGTATTGCCTTCTCAAAATCCATAAACCTGGGAAGTCCATGAGACCTATTGTTTCAGCTGTTGGATCACCAACGTACAATATTTCAAAACGGTTAGTAAAAGAATTCAGCAAATTAAATATCTCGTACGATAACTTCAAAGTTACTAATTCGTTAAAATTCTTAGATAAAATTAAGAATGTTCACTTAAAAGAAGGTGAAATTTTAATATTTTTTGATGTAAGTTCATTATTTCCTAGTGTACCCGTACCACTAGCTTTAGAGTACCTAAAGGAACTACTTGAATTCAATAATTTGAAGAAAGAAATTATTGATGAATATTTGCTTTTCACAAAATTATGTATGGATCAAAATTTTTTTCAGTTCAACAATAAATATTATAAACAACTGAGGGAACGGCGGTGGACAATTGCTTATCTCCATTTCTTGCAAATTTGTTTATGGGTAGATTAGAAACCCAATTCAAAAAAGTGCTCAAGTATTTCCCAAGGGTGTGGTATAGTTACGTAGACGATATATTTGTTATTTAACATTAAACAATAAATATCCATTAATTTTACGTACGAAAAGGAGAACAATGGGCAATTACTTTTTCTCGACACGTTAGTTATTAGAAATAACGATAAATTAGAATTTGATGTTTATAGGAAATTTACTAATACTGATAGGTATATAACATCCGACTCATTTCATTGCCGTCAACACAAAATGGCAGCATTTTATTTCTTAACTTCCAGGTTAATCAATTTTCCATTAAGTAAAGAATGTTTTAACAATGAAATGAATCGGATTAAAAACATGTAAATTAGTAAATAGACATAAGCATAAGAAATTGTTAAAAGATGCCACTACTCTTCAAGCAACTGAGGCTTCCAATAAGTTCATAGTAATCCCATATGATCTCAGATATACGAGAGGTCTAGAAAAAGTTTTTAAAAACGTAGGTTTTAGAGTAGCCTACAAAACGGAGAACAGTTTGAAAAATCTCCTTGGAAACCCTAAAGACAAAGTCGATTTGAAGGAGAGGAGTGGCATCTATGAAATTAGCTGTAATGACTGCGATCTAAAATATGTTGGGCAAACTAAACGCTCTATAAACATTCGTTTTAAAGAACACATGGCACATTTAAGATACGGAAGAACAGAAAAAAATCACCAAATCGGAATAAATAATCTTAAGTTAATTAAAAATGTATGTAATAGACTATAGCAATAGTCAAATGTGGTAAGAAAGCATTAAATAAAGACAGAGGGCGTATTCCCTATAGTCCCAGTCATCTGCTGATGATGCTCACTTGGTTAGCGAAACGCACGTCCAGAACGTAAAAAATTGCTGTGTAGTGTGGTTAGAACTTTTGTATTTTGGTCAAACAAATTGCAGTTAATAATGGCTACCCAGTTTCAATATATACTACAATCGTAGAGATGATGATACATTTATTTTTATGATAAATTTAATTTTAATTTAAAAATTAAATGTTGTCTTAACAGTAAGAATGTAAAAACCGCTTTTAAAGATAATAATTCCCTAGGAAAAAAAACACAAAACCTAAAAGTAAAAGAGATGAAAAGTCGGGGGTCTGATTTTTGTCCAGCTAGATTACTAAAATTAACCACTGAGTGCCGCCTGCATTGAATACAGATCACACCGTCCATTTACATGACAATGAAAAAAGGAAACCGACGATAATCGCCCGAGAAGTGTTTATTTTGGACGCTCTAGGCTCACGCTTTTCAGCTTTCTTTCTGTCCCTCTTTCGCCTATCTCTTTCTCTCTCACGGCCTCCATCACCTCTGCCTATCTCAGTTTCTCCCTCGCTATCCGGTAAAGTATATATCGATTTGCGGCCGTAGAGATGGGATAAGTCACACTCTATGTTTATGGGATATTTACGATGGGTCCTCGCATCGTTTCGCTTTGTTTCTTACGAGGGGGAGGTTGTAAATGCGGTTTTTCGGAGACCTGCAATTTTAGATTAGGGCGGGTCCCGAATTGTCGCCAAACAGGAGAGGCAATATAGAAAACACAGACCCATGGTCGAATTCGACGCGTAACGGATGTTCTTGACGATGAACTCTACACTACGTAATTACAACGACCTCCTCGATAACTGACCCCAAGAAACAATTTAATCTTTATGTTCAGGATATTGATAAAACCTTTTTAAGTTTAAAGGTTCTTCAGGAGGTTCTTAAGTACGTGTTAAAGCTAAATAGGCCGTATTTTAAGAGATCATTAAGTACGTTTTTATATATAAGTTATATAGCCAAATGGTCTTAAGAATTCTAGCCTTAAGGCATTCATATAACCATTCTTAAGTATATTTTTTTTCTTTCTTTAATTTACACTTATTGCTTATTCAGGATATTGATAAAACCTTTTTGAGTTTAAAGGTTCTTCAGGAGGTTGTTAAGTACGTGTTAAAGCTAAATAGGCCGTATTTTAAGAGATCATTAAGTACGTTTTTATATATAAGTTATATAGCCAAATGGTCTTAAGAATTCTAGCCTTAAGGCATTCATAAAACCATTCTTAAGTATATTTTTTCTTTCATTAATTTACACTTATCGCTTATTCAGGATATTGATAAAACCTTTTTGAGTTTAAAGGTTCTTCAGGAGGTTGTTAAGTACGTGTTAAAGCTAAATAGGCCGTATTTTAAGAGATCATTAAGTACGTTTTTATTATAAGTTATATAGCCAAATGGTCTTAAGAATTCTAGCCTTAAGACATTCATAAAACCATTCTCAAGTATATTTTTTTCTTCCTTTAATTTACGCTTATCGCTTATACATAAAATATCTCATAAACCCACCATAAGTTTTAGTGTATTTAAAAGTTATCTAGCTGAACTCTTAAGGATGATTTGTGAATTCTAATATTGCGGAAACGAAGAGGTAACTTTTATAAACAAACGAAAAATGGTAGATATAGTCGAATGCGGTCTTATCGTGAGGGTCCAAAGGTCACCAACATTATGAATGAAATCAGAAAACACAGTGAATACTAAAATGTTGTGTGATGCTTTTATCGAGCTATTAAATCTCGATGGGCTATTTACAAATATACAGGGAGAAAGAAAATAGTTTTTTTACTTTATTATATTAGGCAATATTAGCCACTTAATATTATTTTATATATTAAATGCCGAGGGACTAAATAAGAAAATTCGCTAAATATGTATTTGGTTAAAATTTCTTGGTTGGCAAAAACAAAAATATACAAAATGGCAAGCGCCTTGATAAAATCGGAAGGCGGTTCGAATCAGTGGAACAATCAGGATATGTTGTGTTTATACAGCCACTTAATGAAAGAGAGTTTTTTTATCAATCACCAAAAATTATGAGCCCCGCTTGACCTAAAAATCTAACCACTTATACAGTGTCATTTATTTAAATGCGGGCCACCCCTGTGCAAAGAAAACTTGTTTTTTTTTGTATTGTGATAACAAAAAAATTTTGTTTTGCAAAAATACTATACAGTTTTGTTAAAAACACAAGATAATTAGTTATTACTTCCCTTGTGAGATTTTTTCAGATCTTTACGTTTAAAGGTCCCTAGATGCCGGAAAACATGTTTTCTCAATTCCGTCTGTCTGTAGGTATGTCTGTGCGTCAGTCTGTCTGTTCTCGGCATAACTAAAAAACTACTTATCTGATTTCAGTCTTAAATTAAATGCGAAAAATACAGGCTATTTATACTATATATATATATATATATATATATATATATATATATATATATATATATATATATATATATATAAAATGTATATATATATATATATATATATATATATATATATATATATATATATATATATATATATATATATTGTTTTAATGACATGCTAATATTTAAGGGGGTGATTCTTGGACACATTTTAAGAAAATTTCTTCATATGAACTGATGTCCTAAACGTCTTAACTTTTGAGATACAGGGTGCTAAAGTTTTCAGAAAAAAAATTATTTTTTTTAATAACTGTGATACTACTGTAGATAACGTTGCATTTTCTAATGTACAAGCAATTTTATTCTTTTTACCAGTGGCGTCCGTACGCGTTTTGCTTAGAATATTTTTGGAGAAAAAAATGGTACGCCACTGCTTTATAAAAATTATTTTTGGAATTTTTTTCATTTGTGATAAAAAAAAATCGTTTGACTGTTGTGTGGAAATCGCTTATTTATCGGGTGAAAGAAAAATTACATCGAATGTGTTCATAAACGAAAAAGTTTTCTCGTCTGATTTCCGTTCTTGATTAAATAATTGAGTTAAAATTGCTAAATAATATCTCAATACCAACTAATAATAATTTTTAAACCCATAAATCTAGTACGTCGATGTCAAATGACTTAAAGAGCTGTTGGTGTTCAAAAATCTCAGTGTGTCATCTCTTTGGTTTTTAGTGTTTCATTGAAGTTATTGAAGTTATTTTCGCCGTTTTTTCGAATAATATCATTAAATATGGTAAATTATACGAATGCGGAAATGGCGGCAATGCATTACGCATATGGCCTCGCAGATGGTAATGCAACAGAAGCCAGACGCATTTATCAGGAAAGATATCCTAATCGTGCCTTGCCAGATAGCCGAACCTTTTCGAATATTCATCGCCGACTTAGCGGAACAGGTAGTTTCAATAAAGGTACTTCGGAAAACCTCGAATCAGAACACCTTTGAGGAAGTGCTGCAAGAAATCGACGAACATCCTGAGGCGAGTACGAGGAAGATCGCTAGAGCTTTGAATATTTGTCACCAAATTGTTTGGCGTATTTTAGTTGACTTTTTGTTATATCCATATCATATTCTAAGAGTACAGGCATTACTCCCCAGGGATTCCCACAGCGTGTGAACTTCTCTCAGTGGTATCTTCAGAGTATTACACTAAATCCGCAGTTTGAGTCACAAATTTTGTTCACAGACGAAGCAACTAGGAATGCTATTCAAAATTTCCATAACAATCATGTGTGGGCGGAAGAAAACCCGCATGCCATAACCGAAACCCATTTTCAAGAACAATTTTCGCTTAATGTTTGGGCAGGAATTATTAGTAATCATCTCATAGGCCCATTTTTCCTACCAGGACGTCTTGATGGACGGTCTTATTTGCATTTTCTCGAAGAAGAACTACCTGGGTTGCTTGAAGATGTACCAGTTGCGTTAAGGTATCACATATGGTACATGCATGATGGAGCACCGGCTCATTTCAGCGTAATTGTCCGAAATCATTTAGATACAGTTTATCCTGATCGTTGGATAGGTCGCGGAGGACCTCAGCAATGGCCAGCAAATCCCCGATCTCAATAGTTTGGATTTCTTTTTATGGGGGCACCTTAAAACTCTATTCCCGTTAACACTGTAGAAGATTTAAGAGAGCGAATAGTTGCCTCGTGTGAAACTATACGGAATACGCCGGGAATATTTGAACGAGTGCGCAATTCCATGCGTGAAGCATGCATATTAAGTGAAGGTGGCCACTTCCAACAATTTTTGTAATTAATGTTAGTATTGTTAATAATTAATAAAATTAAGCCGTTTCTGTAAACTTTGTTTTCTGCAAGCTGAAATCCCCGCTGTAATTTATTGGCACATGAAAGTTTTTTAAAAATTGTTTCCTAAAGTAATCAATCCTAAAGTAAAGTAAATCAATTACTTATTTCTAAATTAATTAATATTTATTATTAAATGAACTGAATAGCACGAAAAAAGAAAAAAAACGCTTTCCACACAACAGTCACCACATCAGATTTTTAACGATTTGACCCTGAAGTAAAACGATTTTTATTTTTTTAAGCGAAAACTACGCGTCGGCCGTCAAGAGATCGACTTTGCTCAGAAATGAATGAGAATTCCAAAAATAATTTTTATTTTAAGATAAAGCAGTGGCGTACCATTTTTTTTTTCAAAAATATTCTAAGCAAAACGCGTTCGGACGCCACTGGTAAAAAGAATAAAATTGCTTGCACATTAGAAAATGCATCCTGATGCATAGAACACGTGTACCAAATTTCATAAAGATATCTACAGTAGTATCACAGTTATTAAAAAAAATAATTTTTTTTCTGAAAATTTTAGCACCCTGTATCTCATAAGTTAAGACGTTTAGGACATAAGTTCATATGAAGATTTTTTCTTAAAATGGGTCCAAGAATCACCCCCTTAAATATTAGCATGTCATTAAGGAACACCCTGTATATATATTTATATATGGAGTTTCTGGACCAATTGATTTATATTCTTAGGAGATTTTCTTGGGTTTTTGGTCTGAATTATCTTTTTGAAAAATAAAACTTGTTTATTCTTCGGAAATCATTTTAATTTGTTTTTTTTTTCCCAAACGTTTCGGCAACATGCTTTCATCAGTGGATTCTAATACAGGTCACTAAAACTAACAAACAATGCTGTTTTGGATTCTTACTTATAAACATGTCTACTTTTTTCTTTTTTTTTGTTTTGTGTAAGAGGATAAAAATGTTCTTTTATATACATATACATTCATACATAAGTACACCCCTGCACAGATATATACATATATACAGAAATTTAATAAACACGTATAACCTAATTAATATTACTTTTTTTTTTATTTTTAAAACAAAACGTTCAAATTGGATGTATAATTATACTATAACTCACCTAAGAAGGTAAATTTTTTTAATCCATTCACAAATGGGACATATACACTTAAAATTTGTTCTACATATATGTGACAATACATTATATACATACTTAAAACTACTGACTGACTGAAATTAAAATTCGTTTTGCTGCTGTTGCTCGTCATATATATTGTTTTTATTGGGTTAAAAAAACAAGGTGTTTTATATTGTTATTATTTTGGTATGTGGAACGAGCGCATTTATTTTATATTTTTGTAATTAGTGTACCTATTATTATTTCATTTAAGATAAAATGTAGAAAATTGAACAATTTTTTTATTTTTGCAAATTGCCATTTAATTTTAAAATTTAAATTTAGATTTACGAGAAAATTGCAGAATATATGCAGTTATTTTATTACGTTGTAATATATTTGGTTTAAGTTTTTAATTTCCGTTTTGTCATTAATTGAATTTTCGTGTTTTCTTGGAATTCTTGGAAATGATGTACATTAAAAAACACGTCTTTGGCTTTTTTCGTGTACATTTCTTAATCTTCTTCGGTAGTAAATTATGCTTTTTTCCATGCACAATTTTCTGCACAGTCCTTATACCGATTCCCGGAGCTTTTGCTACTGTCTCCTGGGTATTGGCCGGTGAATTTTCATTTTCGTAATATTTTATTAGATTTAATGCCATTTTTTTCGCTTGTGGATGGAAAAAACCCGAAAATTGTTTTCTATTACTTATTTTTTCACTGACTTGTCAATCTGACTTGAAGTGACATCGCTCAAAGTATTTTGCAACAGCTGGTATTTATATGTTTATCCTCTTTTTTCATATGAAAATATAGGGCTATCTAATTCATCTTCCGGATTTTATGCGGAGGATATGATTACACGTAATTATAAATATATATTTTCCAAGCATTTTCGAAAAAAAAAAAAAATTTTAATTTTCATTCAAAAAATTTTCGATAAATTTTTGGATCTCCATTTTGTTGAAAAGTTGTTTATATACTAATTTGATGTCGTAGTAACCGAAAATAACATCAGTTTGGTCGTAGGATCTGGGGTTGAATTTTGACGGCCCGCGGAAAATCGGAAAATTCGCGATTTTATAAGGTCTCGCGAAAATATTCGTAACCTTCTTCCTTTATAGATATCAAAATCCGGTTTTCGCCAATCGATTCAGAAAGAATAAATCTATAACTGATAATAATTTTAAATTTTTATGACGATTATAAGTTGCCGAAAAATATGGTAGATTTTACGATAAAATTGCGCATGTACCGCGTGCAGCGGTCCTGAAAAAAATTAATATCTGGAAAAGTAAATAAGTTAGAGGGATGCTGTTTACGTTGTTTTATTAAGAAATAATCACTTTAAAACGTATTATAAAGAGTTAGTGTAGAGTTGATTGGAAATTCGAAAAAAAAAAATTCAAAATGAAAATTTAGTCATATCTCCGAAAATATTAATCGCTCGTGCATTTCTATGTTTTTATTGCATTCAGCAGCTCAAAATACCCTTATAAACATATATTTTCTAAGCATTTCCGGGAAAAAATTTTTTTTTTAAATTTGCGTTAAAAAAAATCCATACATATACATGCAAAATTTTGTAAAAATTTTTTTGACCTCGATTTTGTTGAGAAGTTGTTTATACACTAATTTGATGTCGTAGAAACCGAAAATAACATCAGTTTGGTCGTAGGATGTGGGGTTGAATTTTCACAGCCCGCGGAAAGTTGGAAAATTCGCGATGTTACAAGATCTCGCGAAAATATTCGTAACCTTCTTCCCTTTATAGATATCAAATTGCGGTTTTCGCCAATCGATTCAGAAAGAATAAATCTATAACTGATAATAATTTTAAATTTTTATGACGATTATAAGTTGTCGAAAACTTTGGTAGATTTTACGATAAAATTGCGCATGTACCGCGTGCACCGGTCCTGAAAAAAATTTGTATCTGAAAAAGTAAATAAGTTAGAGGGATGCTGTTTGCGTTGTTTTATTAAGAAATAATCACTTTAAAACGTATTATAAAGAGTTAGTGTAGAGTTGATGGGAAATTAAATATATAAATAAGTTAAAGGGATGTGGTCCTTCGTTTTATATTTTGCCTTTATTTTATTATTAACTATGTATAATTAATGTCGTACATATTGTATAGAAAAGTCGATGCTAGTAGAAGGGGAAATTGGGATGATGGATTTTTGCTAGGACTTCATTTATATAAATGTCCGAGAGAAAGCATAACAGTTCCAAATTTTTCGTGGCTGTGTACTGCGCACTGCATTGTTTAAGTTCATTCACATTACAACCAAAATAAATAGAAAAATAATCATCACCTCATTTTACTTAGATAGTACAGCCCACTAGTTGGTAAAAAATTAAAGCTGCTGTTCCTCAGAAAAAAATATACAAATGAAGCAAGTCTTATCAGTAATTTTATTTATAGTGTTTACCAATGGTAGATAAACTTTTGATTTTACACACGGCGATAAATTCCTGTGGGTAATCCGCCCGTAAATCTCGTGTAAATTGATGTATTTAGATAGATGATCCGCTGGTAAACGTTTAAGTCGCTTCAATCTCTTGAGCCTTTAATCAAGTTTAAACAGATCTTTTAACTGCCTGTTTTCCGAATCCTTTCGATTGTTTTGTTTCTTTTTGTCTATTTGTGAACGTTGAAGTCATCATTGTTTGTTAGCCCGACGATATTCCCGTTTGGATACGGGGGAATTCTTAAAAATACATGGTTATTCAAAAGAAACACAACATTCATATTTTCTTTATCAGTACTTTTTCACAGGATCCTCAACCTCAACTTTTTTTTTTCAAATGGTAACCTAGGTCATGTCGGAGCTCTATCAGAAGGTCTTCTAAAATTATTATTAATAATTAGGGGTCTGTTCATTTTGTTACAGTAAAACAAGTCCAGTTAGTACTCACCTGATTCGGCTAATGTAACAAATACTGAAAGTGATCTCCACCTACGAATACTTTTGGTTGGTAAATTAGTAACCTCCATCCTTATTCTTTCTTGTAGGTCCTCAACTCTGTTTGGTCTATTTTTAAACACTCCCTGTTTCAAATACCCCCATAGAAAGAAATCTAATGGTGTAAAGTCCGGAGACCTTGGTGGCCATTCAATGGGAGAACCTGCAGTGGACCTATCCACTGATTTGGAAGAATTTCGTCCAAGTACCTTCGAATATTTATATGTGGTGGTTCACAATCTTGTTGAAACCATATTCTTTTATGGGGAATACTTGAATCTCCCTCGTTAGGAAACATTACTGCAACTCGTTTTGCTGTAACAAAATGAGCGAAACCTTAATTTGTTGCTAGTATCGGATTCACCTTCTCATAGGTGCCATTTAAAAAGTAAGTTGTGGTGCCTACATATAAAGGGGTTGCAGTGTGGGGGCTGAAAATATTACAAAAAGATGAACAACCGTTTAAACTACTTTTTGTGAAAATTGATTTGAATAGAAGGTATTATTTTGAACAACCCGGGATATCGAATTGAGTTTGTGCGTAGGGATGAGCGTTTTATTGATATATCGAAAGGTGCCAATAAGTGTGCAGTAATACCGATAGGTATCCGATGATATGGAGAGATAGCTTATAACATCGATGAGGATTACATATTTACAAAGATGAGGGCTTTTTTGCTCTTCAAAAATTTTTCGGTAGTGTATCGATAGGTAGCAACGGAATATCGATAGCTACGAATACCCATCGATAAGTTGATACCTATAGACGTATCGACAAATAAAATATATCAGTAGGTGATGTGTTATCGCCTATCGATAGGAAAACTCTAGTATTGTTCATTCCTATGTATGGGCATAACGGGAAAGGACTATGGCCGGAACTCTGGCCTAGAGTTGTCAACTCAAAATTGTTATTTTTCAGGCAAAAATTCAGGACCAACTTTAATAATAATGTTTAGCTAGGAATATTTCAAAATACAAGAGTTCTAACCACACTACACCACAACTTGTTACGTTCTGGACGCGCGTTTCGCTAATCCAGTTAACATAATCAGCAGATGATATAAACTGAAGTAAATTATCCTAACCGAGACTATTTATAGATAAATGTGGTCACACGTGGTTTCACCCGACTGCACCGTTGTCAAGTAAACAATAGAGGGGACTATAGAGAATAGGCCCTCTGTCTTTATTTAGTGCTTTCTTACCACATTTAACTATTTCTATACTCTCAAATGCATCTAATAATCTATTATTAGATACATTTTTATCAACTTATTTATTATTTATTCCTATTTGGTGATTGTTTTCCAAAGCATGTTGGGCAACGCTTGACTTTTCTGTTTTTCCTTATCATAAATGTGCCATGTGTTCTTAAAAACGAATGTTTATGGAGCGTTTAGTTTGCACAACATATTTTAGATCACAGTCATTACAGCTAATTTCATAGATGCCACTCCTCTCCCTCAAGTCGACTTTGTCTTTGGGGTTTCCAAGGAGATTTTTCAAACTATTCTCCGTTTTGTAGGCTACTCTAAAACCTACGTTTTTAAATACTTTTTCTAGACCTCTCGTATATCTGGGATCATATGGGATTGCTATGGACTTATTGGGAGCCTCAGGTACTTGAAGAGTAGTGGCATCTTTTAACATTTTCTTATGCTTATGTCTATTTACTAATTTATGTACAAAATCATCAATATGTCCATTACTTTTAGCTATATTTTTAATTCGATTCATTTCATTGTGAAAACGAAGAAATGAAATGCTGCCATTTTGTGTTGACGGCAATTAAATGAGTCGGATGTTAAATTTCCTATAAATATAAAATTCTAATTTATCGTTATTTCTAATAACTAACGTGTCGAGAAAAGGTAATTGCCGATTGTTCTCCTTTTCGTATGTAAAATTAATGGAAGAATATTTATTGTTTAATGTTTCTGAGAAAGTATCCTAATTTTCTGTTTTATTATCAAAAATAGCAAATATATCGTCTACGTATCTATACCACACCCTTAGGAAATACTTAAGTTCTTTTTTGAATTGGGTTTTTAATCTACCCATAAACAAATTTGCAAGGAACGGAGATAAGCAATTGCCCCAAGTTGTTTAAAATATTTATTGTTGAACTGAAAAAAAAATTTAATTCATACATAACTTTGTGAGAAGCTAATATTCATCAATAATTTCTTTCTTGGAATTATTGATTTCAAGTAGTTACTCTAAAGCTAGTGGTATGGGTACACTAGGAAACAATGAGCTTACATCAAAAGTTATTAAAATTTCACCTTCTTTTAAGTGAACATTCTTAATTTTATCAGAATTCTAACGAGTTAGTAACCTCAAAGTTATCGTTATGAGATATTTAATTTGCTGAATTCTTCTATTAACCATTTTGAAATATTGTACGTTGGTGATCCAACAGCTGAAACAATAGGTCTCATAGACTTCCCAGGTTTATGGATTTTGGGAAGGCAATACAGTTTAGATAACTGTGGGTTACTATGTGTTAGTTTAAATTTTAGTTTATCAGACACAAGGGTTTTACGTTGTTTTAACGTATTTTTTATTTCTGTTATCATTTTTGATAACGGGTGTTTCTCGATTAAATCGTAAGGACCAGTTTGAATCAAATTGTCTACTCTTTCAAGATAATCTGTTTTGTCTAGTATAACAACGTTATTTCCTTTGTCAGCTTTTAAATAAAAACATTCCTTTTTTCTTCAGTCCCTGGATAACTTCAGTATTTTTACGAGAAACATATTTTGACTTAAATAAATTCCTTAGTTGACTCTGGCACGTATTGAATTAGGACTTAACTAAAAATATTTGATCAACGGTAAAAATTAAACTAAAAATTAATTAAGTATTTGATCAACGGTAAAAGTTATTTTACGAGCGGGGATATTCAAACCCACTCATATCAAAACCATTGTTTACCAACTTTATGGCGCGGCGTCCGCGTCCGTGTCTGGACGTCAAATTTATAATTTTTACGTTATGCTTGTATATGACACATTTTTAATGGAAGTATTGTATCATTTTTACTTCCCTCGTTTTTAAGGAAAGTATTGTAATCGTGAAAATATCACCCTCCGAGATTTTTTCAGATCTTTACGTTTCAGGGACCCTACCTACATGCCGAAAAACATTTTGGGTACTTTTGCGGGGTATCTCCGTTATTTGTATAGGTAGAAAGTTGCGGTTTTCGCGACAGTGTGTACTTTTTCGTAAAACTAAAGACCCCGTTAAAAAAATCATCATAGCCCTCTTAGTTTTTAAGATACAGGGCTAAAATTGAAAATATTACATTTTCAGGCACCCCTTGTATCTCAACTATCAGATATTATCGAAAACGTGAAAACTGTTTCTTATAAAACATTTCCCGCAGAACTCAATTCCGCCTTCGGAATTAGTATACAGGGTCAGATCAAAAAGTTATCGGACCCTACTTTTTTTTTAAATGGAACACCCTGTATATTTATAGACTATAAAATTTGTCTTTTTTACCTTTTCGAAAATATATAATGGTATGCACTTTTTCTCAGAAACACAGAAATTAAAACTTACATATTACTAACGAAGAATTGGATACCTTGTATATAGGTATCTTCTTATATAAAAATATCTATAGAGTTTTTTAATAACAGTAAATTTGTAACAACAGTTTTATAGCATAAACTAAAATATAACAAACACAAAAAAAAAACTATTAAACCAACTGGTATGTCAAGCCAACAAGTTCAGGAAGAATACTCAACTTTTATTCCAATAATCCAATCTCTCAAAAAATTGGGACTGTCAGTGGACCCTAATTTTTATGGCACAAATGTTAAAAAGATTAAGAACGTTTTGAGAGAGAATAACTATCCGATCGGGTTCATAAACCAGTGTATTAATCGGTTCGAGAATAAAATGAAAACAGTTGTAACAGCACAAAATAACAAATCAGATACTAAATATTATAAATTTCCTTTCATCAGTGGCTTGTCACAAAAAATAAATCAATGTTTTGATCAAAGAATTTCTAAATTAGCCTTTTATAATATAAAATCCACTACTACCTTATTTTCTAAAAGACACAACACCCATAGAAAAACAATCAAATCTCGTTTACAGTATTCCGTGTTCTTGTGGCAAATTTTATGTCGGCCAAACAAAACAATATTTGAGCAATAGAATATATTAACATCAGTACGATTGTCGCAATCATAACTACATCAAGAAGGATCAAACTGCTTTGTCAACTCATCATTTTGAGACAGGACACTGCTTCTTATTTAATCATGTTAAGAAAAACAAAAAAATTAGGTAATAGGGCATTAATAACGTGTATCTATAATTCTATATAAAAAGGGAATAAATAGTAGCAAAACATCATATAATATTATTTGTTTTTTATGTTCGTCTTTTTTCTGTTATTCGTTTTAATAGTTGTATATTTAAATAACTAACTTCAAGTTCTGTTTGCTTGTGTCTTGTTTTAACTATTAACTACACTTGTAACTATTCAATAAGCATACAAACATTTACTTTTAGTTTTAATGTTTTCCTTTATACTATACAAATAAAAGTGTAAACTATTAACTACACTTGTAACTATTCAATAAGCATACAAACATTTACTTTTAGTTTTAATGTTTTCCTTTATACTATACAAATAAAAGTGTAATTGTGCCCGAACTTTGCTCGCTAAAAATTGAGGACAGTCTAATATAATAACATCTAGCTGGAACTCTTAATATCACCGTAAAACCAATTGGGGAAAGAAGTCAAAAAAAAACTTTTCCAACGGAACACGCACAAATCAGTACTTTATTGACCACACGTAGCCTTATTACGTTTTGATTAGAGAAATGTTTCTCGTGTGTGTGTATTTTTGTTGTGATATGTTTTCCTTCACGTCACATCTAGGAATTATGATCAAAGTGCAGACACAACGACACTAACAATTCAGGTATATTTTTAATGTTAATTTATTATTTTTCAATTTTTACGCTGTGTTCTCTTTCCAGTGCTTGAAAAAGTATCAATAAAGATACGAAACGTCGCACAAGAATTAATCAGTGTGTTTTGTTTGAGCCTTGTCCTAACCCAAACAAAATTTTTAAAGGTGGTGTTTAAATTGACGACCATTTTCTCTAATGCAAAATTGGCACATTTCTTTGAATAGCGTTAAAAAGAACCATTGGTCTCATTCGCAGATTTCGAAAGGCCAAATGAATTGCCCCTCAAAGTTCTGCTATGGCGTCATATCGTGTTTTTCATACATTTTGTATATAGCCCCATAAAAAAATCTAAAATTGAGAGATCTGGAGATCGTGGAGTCCATCTAACAGGTCCGTTGGTACCTATGCATCTTTGAGGAAAGTTATTATCAAGAAATTCCCTTACTAGCTTAGAGTTGTGACTTGTGGCACCATCTTGCTGTAATTAAACAACATTATATTGAGCTAATGGAATATTTTCGAACAGTTCTGGAATAACTTCCTCAAGGATTTCTAGATACTTACGTGCTTGCTCCTTCAAAAATCATATAAACTATATGTCTACCCAAAATTAAACATGACACCCCAACTCCAAAGCGTCCTTGTTGTGCCCTTTGAAACATTAAATGCTGATTTTCACGCACTTGAAAAAAAACATTCGTCTGTTGCAATTACCACTGGCAACAAAGTGTCCGGTGCTCGGCATCGCCAGGATGCAAATGTTGCAGTAAATTAAGTTTCTATGGATGATACTTATATTTCTTCAAGATCCTCTGACCGTCAGTTTTTGGCACACCAATTTCCTTCTCAATTTTTCTACATGAGGACGAAGGTGTTGCTTCTATATCCTAAAACATCTATCCCTTTTCTTTCCCTGTTCTCTTTGTTGTATGTTTTAGGAAGTGGGTGAACAAATGATCCAAGCTCAACTAAATTTGCTTTTAAACGAGCAAATATTTCAAAAAACGGTCGCCTTTTTTCTGGATATTTAACAAGCAAAAACTTATAGTGATAATACAGATTTTCATAGCCATAATAGCTTACTTACCATTGGAAATATAATTCCGAGGCTGCCTCCCTCAGAATTTTCATTACTCTGTATCAAAACATACCAGCATATCACAATTTTCATACGCTGCCATTATTCGAAGAAATTGATAAATATTAATTAAATAAAAATACCAAAAGAGCGTTTATAAACTGTTTTATAAACCAAAGGTCGATTCAAAAACCGATGAGACAAATATTTGACATTTATTTTTGTTTGTTGTCATAAACAATAGCCATAGCCTACTATTAAATTATGCATGCAATTTCAGAAAATTGTCATGTATTTGCGCGTTTCTGAGAAAAAGTGCATTATATATTTTGGAAAATGTAAAAAAGACACATTTTTTGGTCTATAAATATAGCGGGTGTTCCATTGAAAAAAATTAAGTAGGGTTCGATAACTTTTTGACCTGACACTGTATACTAATTTCGAAGACGGAATTGAGTTCTACGGGAATAGTTAGTTATACTATAAGGGATGTAAGTAACATTTACCAGTCGAGGACGAGTTCGCTCGGGCTGACAAAAAAGTTCGAGACTGGTTAATGTACTTACATCCCATATAGTATATAAGATTTTCCCCCCTCCTTATATTGTATGTTTACAAGAAAATGCAGAGCGCGTATTCTGTACCACTCGTAACAGGAAATTTCTTTCTATAAACTCTTTCCTCACCCCAAACTTATTCTGAATGCTACTTCGGCAGCGGTCGTGTCGCACGAACGCTTCGTTCGGTAGAGAAGAATAGAAAGACCATTTCAAGTCTTGCTAGGACATTTCTATTATGGGTGTCTTTTTTTAACACACGACACGAGACACGATGGAAGTATTATTTAACTAGACAAGGCCGAGGACAAGGCATAAGCCGGCAGCCATATTTATTATTTACAAACATTTGTTTTTAAGTTTTCACATCAAGGTAGATTACACCTACATCAATGCACCCTATTACCCCCGGAAACCTAAATTGAGCCATAAACGCCTCTTTCTTCTCTTATTTTTCAGCTTCAGTTAAATGAAATTTTATCCAATGATGGGCAATGGCCTCTAAGGCCAAACAAACATCTGATAGTGCCCTGCTAAATGCAGGTTGAGTCAGAGCAACATGCACTTCATTTCAGACTGCCTTCTGGCAAAAAATCTTAGGGCGCCCAAGATCCTTATATGGATATGAACCTTCGTCACTTTAGTACCTACATCCATATGGGGAGTAAGAACATGAATAAGGTCTTGAACCAACTGTGGACTTTAATTTCCGGAATTCTCCTTCGGGTAACTCAAAAGCATTTTGTTCGTCTCGCAAAACTCTTCTCTCCAAACGTAATTGGTTTTGTCGCTCTTCCTCTTCTATCTCCTGTACAGGGTGGCCCACATAAGATGACCCACTACCTTATCTCAGAATCTGTACGAGATAGGGAAAAAAGTTTTATACAAAAGTTTCTTAGGTTTATCTAGATTTTTTAATTATTATATTTTTATATATATAGGGTGTGTCATTTTGCTTTGACAGATGTCAACTTTGTTATTTTAAATGGAACACCCTGTATATTATTATGGATTTGAATAGCTCTCTTAGAGACGATTTCAACGATGTATTATAAGATGGGTCTACGAGGCACCGTTTCGGAGATATTTACGATCATCTTCAATTTTTGACATACTTTCAACTTGTTGTATCTCTGGTATTTATCAACTTTTTTGTTTCATTTTTGTGCAGGAAAAAACATAATTTTATGCTTTATTGGACGTGTAGGTAAAAATATTGAAATTGAAAAAAAATGTTACAGTGTTGTCAAGTTTTGCGTACCATCAGTTTTCTCAAGATTTTTAAATGCAACCCCCTATGTTTTATAACGGATTTAAATAGAGCATCGAAAGACGATTTCAACGATATATTATAACATAGGTTTACAAGTCACGGTTACCGAGTTTTGGGGATTTTCTTCAGGAATCAATTTTAATATTAAACAATTTTTACTAAAACATAATATAAACTATTAAACGTGACATGACATGAACGAAGACAACAAAATTAATATTATATGCTAAAGAATATCTAAATTAGATTTTCTAATTGCTTTGAATAATTATTACCACGCCGTTTTCCAGATCAAACGTAAAACTCTCTAAAAATCAGTTAAATACATAATGTGTATTTTTGTTAAAATAGTGTGAATCTATTTAAAAATAGTTCTTTATGTTTCCTTCCCATATACTAAATACGCCTTATCAATGTTGTGATTAGCGATTACCGAAACAGACGGCCAAGGCGACTGTGTCGATAATGGTGCCGCAAAATGTCTTTGCTTACTAATCATTTTTGTTGTTTCTTTTTTATATAGAGCGTCTGAAAGTCAGTCGAGAAATAAACGTCATCAAGCTAAGTATTGGCTTCGTGTTTTTTCTCTCACAATTATTTACCAACCTTTCCACAACCCTATCAACAATTTTAAGTAGGCTGTGCTTCAAAACCATGGAAACAAACGAAATATTATTTGCATGAAATTTGACAGCTTTTTGCATTTCTTGATTAAATTAGTAAATTTAAGAAATAATTATGTCGAACTACACTATTTAACAACGTTTAAATTTATATGAGTGCTTCATTAGAAACAATAAGAGTCCCGCACTAGCGTTAAGGGAGTATAGAAGACTGTATCCAAATAGCAGAATTCCAAGTAAGAAAATCTTCGTAAGAATTACACGAGATCTGGAAAATGGCGTTGTGATAAACAATAAAAGAAACCGGCCTAGGATAGTTCTTACAGAAGAAAATCAACTTGATGTTCTTTTATATTTTGAGGAAAGCAATGAAAATTCCCAAAGGGATGCCGCACGGGACATACCGCATATTAGCCGAGCAAGTATTCAGAGAACACTTAATATCAACGATTACCATCCTTTCAAATTCACTCCGGTACAAGAGCTATCCATAGCTGATTTTGACAACAGAGCTACTTTTTGCATGGATATGATGGACCGCCACTTTGATCAACCGGTTTTTGACAAAATTCTTTTCACTGACGAAGCAATTTTCAACACCGCGGGAATATTTAACCGAAAGAACTGCCACTACTGGTCAAGGCAAAATCAACATAAAATCAAAGCCATCAGAAAGCAGGGACATCAAAGTGTATATGTTTGGTGCGGAATAATAAAGGACCGAGTGATTGGGCCGGTTTTTTATGATAGGACTCTTAACGGACAGAGATACCACAGTTTGTTGCAAAATGAAATACAACCTCTTATTAATGAATTACCGGATGAAATTAAAGATGGTCATGGTGGTATTTCAACAAGACAGTGCGCCGTACCATACCGTAAGACCTGTAATTGAATGGTTAAATGAAAGATTTCCAATGTGGATTGGCAGATTTGGGTCAATACCCTGGCCAGCTCGGAGTTCCGATTTAACTCCACTAGATTTTTTTTATGGGGAAATATTAAAGACAAAGTGTATAAGAATAAAGTTAATAACGTAGACGATTTAAGGGGGAGAATAATGGAAGAGATCCATTTGAAAAATTGTTTAATATTAAAATTGATTCCTGAAGAAAATCCCCAAAACTCGGGAACCGTGACTTGTAAACCTATGTTATAATATATCGTTGAAATCGTCTTTCGATGCTCTATTTAAATCCGTTATAAAATATAGGGGGTTGCATTTAAAAATCTTGAGAAAACTGATGGTACGCAAAACGTGACAACACTGTAACATTTTTTTTCAATTTCAATATTTTTACCTACACGTCCAATAAAGCATAAAATTATGTTTTTTCCTGCATAAAAATGAAACAAAAAAGTTGATAAATACCAGAGATACAAGTTGAAAGTATGTCAAAAATTGAAGATGATCGTAAATATCTCCGAAACGGTGCCTCGTAGACCCATCTTATAATAATCGTTGAAATCGTCTCTAAGAGAGCTATTCAAATCCGTAATAATATACAGGGTGTTCCATTTAAAATAACAAAGTTGACATCTGTCAACGCAAAATGACACACCCTGTATATATAAAAATACAATATTTAAAAAATTTAGATAAACCCAAGAAACTTTTGTATAAAACTTTTTTCCCTATCTCGTACAGATTATGAGATAAGGTAGTGGGTCATCTTATGTGGGCCACCCTGTACATAATGCATAAAAAGTGGGTCCATAATTAAATTTTAAAAGAAATTTCAAATGCACTTTAATTTATACTATACACGCATTTCTAAACGTCACAACATAAAATAGACAAATGTTGCCAACTAAATTAAGGAAGGATATATTTTTGGATTTTCATTATCATTACATTCGATAGCATTCTCATTAAATTATGAAGGCAGCCGTGATTCGTTGCCAGAGCATCATAAGCAGTTTTTATTTTATCAACAACGTCAAGTTGATAATTCATAGCGAAAAGTTTGAAGAAGTCGAATTGTATGATTCTGTGTAGACAAAATGGATGTTTCAGACATAGAAGAATCAGCGAATATTGCTTGTTTATCTCTACTGCCGGAAAAGTCGAAAAAAAGGTATGAAGCAGCATATAAATCCTTTAAGAATTGGTGCCAAAGCAAGACGGCAACTGCAGTCTCAGAAACCTTGTTTTTTGGTGTATTTCCACGAAAAAAGTGCTATATTGAAGTCCCCAACAAGCTTATGGTGTGAGTATTCGATGTTGAAGTCCACCTCTTTTTATAGAGGAAAATATAGATATCTCTAAGTATCCAAAACTTCGAGCATTTTTGAAAAGAAAAATGATAGTTATAGACCCAAAAAATCGAATGTGTTTAACCGGATTTTTGTCGGAATTTTTGTAATATGTTGATGAAATCAAAAATTATAGCTACTTATAATAATTTTAGATTATTATTTCCCTAGGGATGTAAGTTGACTTACATCCTGTCGTTAAGGGCAACCAATACCTTGTTAAGTAAGTTTCAGTTTCGTCTGTCAAAGCAGTGTCAAAATAGGTTGCTTACAATTACAGGGAGGGGAAAAAAGTTATATAAGAAACAGTTTTCACATTTTCGATAAGTTATCTGATAGTTGACATATGAGGGGTGTCTGTCGCGTAACCCTCAACTTTCTATCTATAAAAATAAGGGAGATACCTCGCAAAACTACCCAAAAACAGGACACCCTGTACATAATCAAACCCCCCAATATCATAAGCATTGTTGATACTGCCAAATAATCTAACCGCATGGCGCGGCGTTCCTAGCAACGAGTTGTACCATAACTTTTACTGTTTACCAAATATTTCTAAAAAAAAATATTTCACAGTTTTAAAAGAACTGATAAAACACTTCTATTAGTGTTTAGCTAGTTTGAATCGACGAGTATTGCTTAAAAATACACTACGTCAATTAATTATGGAATATATAAAAATACAATACAGATACTTTTCTTAATTGTAAACTGATTTTCTTCTCATATTTTTTTTGGCTGATAGCAAGTTTATTGGATAAGTAGTTTTTAAGGCACGACAATGACCTGGTCCGCGAACGGACAGACAGACAGACGGATCAATGGCATCTAGGGACCCTAAAACGTGAAATAAGCGAGGTATTTTCACGATTACAAGTAAAAAGTAGTTAAATCATTGTCGTTATTAAATTTTTGCATACAATGTATATTTCATGTTTTTTCTTCTGCTATTGTTTATTTTTAAGCATATTTTACCGACTTGATATTACATTGATTGATGGAAACGAGATCGTTTGTTTTACCTGTATTAAGTAAAATATTCAGAAAAAATCCTTGACTGATTCGGATCATGATTTTAATCGCGATCGAAACCAATCGATTTACGTCTTGCCAGCCTTGGTATAAACCATTAAAAACGACGATAAAATGGATTATTCATAGCTCATTTATAAAATAGATATTTTTATTTCGTGTTAGCGTTTTATGTATCTTCTAATTAAGTGGTATTAGCATTTTACTTAGTATTATATTTATAGGTCAGTCGATATAGAAAACTGTCGACAGGTGACATAGTGGTACAGCGAGACTTAATATTATGTATAGAAACATTCCGTAAACAGACTATACGTGTGGAGATATGTAATTACTTCCTTCGTAATAGGAAATAACTGTAATGGTGAAAAAATCACCATCCGAGATTTTTCCATATCTAGAACACACGTGGTCTACATGATGCAGAAATGTAAGTTGAGGATCGAGATATGTTCTCAACAATTTAACATTTTTTGAAAACTATATTGAGCTCTTGCTTAAAATTATTTAAAGTGGTTTCCGATTGTCCATTTTTCCTACACCAGGATTCTATATCACTACAGATATTTTTTACACTAGTATGGATATATATATATATATATATATATATATATATATATATATATATATATATATATATATATATATATATATATATATATATATATATATATATATATATATTCCGGGTGTACATCCGTTTACTACTGTCGTTCTGAAAAGAACAGTTTTGCTGACGTTTCGTCAAAATCACATTTGGCATTTCCGAAGCTTTCTTTCTCGCGTCCGAATAGAGACTGAAGTGTTGGTGACTGCGACGCTTCCTTTTATACCCCCACTCGGGGCCGAAGGTTATATTTGCGCAGGCGTTGGTCGTTATTTATGTTTTCCGGATGGTGCTGTTGTTGCGCTAATTGCGCTTGAATTTTTGCGATTTTAGATTTGTCGATTATTGTCTTCCATACTGTTGGTAGTTTTAATGATTCGTCCCTTTTATTTAAATCACCTTGCTTTTCAATTTCTATAGCTTCTCGGATTATTCTGGTCTTATAGTGTTCTATATTGGCAATCTCCCTACACCCATCGAAATTTATTTTGTGGCCGGTTTCCTGATGATGTAGGAATAAAGCTGAGGTTGTTTGTTTATTTCTGATGCTGAGTTTATGCTCTTCCACTCTTGCTGATATTCGCCTGTTAGTTTGCCCTACGTACAACTTTTCACAGTCCTGGCACGGAATACTGTACACTCCGTGGTTTTCCAGTTTGATTTTATCTTTTGGGTTTCCGAGTAGTTTACCTATAGTTGTTTGTGGCTTGTGTATTGTTTGTATGTTGTGTTTCCTTAGAATTCTTCCGATTCTGTCTGTTGTGCCTTTTACATATGGTAAGACTACTCGTTGCTTTCCCGGTTCATATTTTTTGTTGTTCGTTGTTCGGGAAACCTGTACATTAATAGATTTCTCTATGGTGCGATTTGTGTAGCCATTTTTCTTTAAAGCACTAGATATTACCTTAAGTTCGTTTTGTCTCGTCTGTGTTTCAGTTAGTCGCACCGATCTAGATATTAGAAGTATTTGCCATAGCTTGGATTAGTGCTGGGTGATGATGTGATTTTGCATTTAAATATCTGTCTGTATGTGTTGGTTTTCTATACATGGTGTATTCGAAATTTCCGTTATGTAGTTTTGTGACCAAAACATCTAAAAATGGTAGTTTGTTGTTTTCCTCTAACTCTAGAGTAAATTGTATTCTGGGGTGGATTGAATTTACGTGAGTCAGAAATTTTTCGAGTTCTGCATGACCATGTTGCCATACAATAAATATGTCATCCACATAACGAATCCATAATTTGGGTTTTAAACTTGCTTTCTCAAGAGCTTCCTTCTCGAAGTATATTATAAATAAATTCGCGACTACTGGTGATAGCGAGGACCCCATTGGAGCACCATCCATTTGTTTATACATTTGCCCGTTGAAAGAAAAACAAGTATTTTTGAGGCAATGCTCCGAGAGTTCTATTACATGTGCCTGGAAATCCTCGTTCATAGCAATCTTGACCAATGCTTCGTCGATGGGAATACTGGGATTTAACGATTTGACATCTAGGCTTGCTATGATATCGTTTTTTTCAAGGACGATATGATATCGTTTTTTTCAAGGACGATATCTCGTATAATTCGAGTGAAATGCTTGGAGTTTTTTACAAATAAATCAGCTTTTTCTACGGTTGGTTGCATAATTTCAGAAAGATATTTCTCCAGTTTTTGTAGCGGCGAATTAACAGCACTAACAATAGGTACACAGACGAGACAAAACGAACTTAAGGTAATATCTAGTGCTTTTAAGAAAAATGGTTACACAAATCGCACCATACAGAAATCTATTAATGCACAGGTTTCCCGAACAACAAAAAATATGAACCGGGAAAGCAACGAGTAGTCTTCTATATGTAAAAGGCACAACAGACAGAATTGGAAGAATTCTGAGGAAACACAACATACCAACAATACACAAGCCACAAACAACTATAGGTAAACTATTCGGAAACCCAAAAGATAAAATCAAACTGGAAAACCACGGAGGTACAGTATTCCGTGCCAGGACTGTGAAAAGTTGTATGTAGGGCAAACTAACAGGCGAATATCAGCAAGAGTGGAAGAGCATAAACTCAGCATCAGAAATAAACAAACAACCTCAGCTTTATTCCTACATCATCAGGAAACCGGCCATAAAATAAATTTCGATGGGTGTAGGGAAATTGCCAATATAGAACATTATAAGACCAGAATAATCCGAGAAGCCATGGAAATTGAAAAGCAAGGTGATTTAAATAAAAGGGACGAATTATTAAAACTACCAACAGTATGGAAGATAATAATCGATAAATCTAAAATCGCAAAAACTCAAGCGCAACAACAACAGCACCATCCGGAAAACATAAACCGAACCTACACCACCGTATTTAACAATTATTTTTCGCTCAGTCATAACAATCTATCCAGTCCAGAATAGTTCCGCGAGTGCCCATATTATGAAGTTTCTGGATTAAAAAGTCTTTGTTTATTGTGTCAAACGCAGTCTTGTCTAATATCGTAACTACATGTTTTCCCTTATCAATGTTTCGAAAAATGTAATTTGAAGAATAAAAGGTTGCAGGTTCGGTTGTGTTATTTTTAAGGAAGCCATGCTGAGCTGGATTTAGTATACTATATTTATTTATAAAAATTAATCATTTTATTATAAACCAATCTTTGATAGAGTGCTAAGTATCGAAATTTGACGATAGATTTCTATGTTTTCGCGATTATTTTGTTTGTAACTGCGATTATTTTAGCTGTTTTAAATATTTCAGTAAAAACACCTTCGTTTAGACTGCAGTTTATTAAGCCGAGAGGCTGAGAAATGTAATGTTCAATCATTTTAATTAATTTTACATTTAAATCATCGAAGCTGGCAGAGTTTTTATTTTTAAAACTTGTTAACTACCTCATTCTCTCTGACCGGCTTAATCACAACAGAATCCATACTTTTGATATATCTTTTTAGTTAACACGGTGGTGAAATGTTTGACGAATTCATTTGCTACTTGTTGGGCTCTGAAATAGTCTGTATCAATATTAAGTTTAATTTGATTATACTTTTTGTTACCTCTATTTAATTGGTTATTAACAATGGACCATATTGTTTTGTTTTTGAAGAATGACTGTTTAGTTTTATTTATTTCCTGTTTAGATTTCGATATTTGGATATCACATTATTATTTTTAATTTTTTTTGTCAATATACAGATTATCCAGTCTGCTTTTCATACGAGCTAAATTTACATTATACCAGCCATTTACTAATTGTGATTTTTTTTTTGGTTTTAGGGATTGCAACAATCTAGACAGAATATTATATTTTCAATAAATTGGGTCCAAAGTTCATTCATTACCTTTTAAGGAAAGATCCAAAATATAACTCCACTGCTGTGACATTACCAGATTAGAAAAAAGGGATAGGTTATTTTCAGAATGATCCCGACATATGGGTTTATATTTTGGTTCAGAATCAATTTTTTTTCTATTATAATATTAAAAATAAATTTAATTAAGGTCGATCGTACGACGGTGCCAAGCCTAGCCAGGAACTCCAATGTTTATACAAATTTATATTACGATATATATGTTTAAACATGATGCAACAACATTTTCATACAAAAAGTAGTAATGTTTTTCCAGTACTAGTTTCTAAGCAGTATAAAGAAACTACTTTTATTGCGAAATGGTAAAATACAAGTTAAAATACCCAAAGCCTTAGATCAGATTACACCAGTAACAAGAGTTTTAGTTAGATATGGCAACCCCGAACGACAACTCCACGTATTAGACCATCCCACTATCGTATTAGACCATCCCATTTTCATTGACTCCTTATAGTAAAAAAGTATAATAGGCTACAGTAAAGGTCGTGAAACTACAATAAACTTTAACATTAAAGAAATTAATTTGTTGGAAAAAAATACCAAGCTTTTCTTAACTTCACTACTGCATGTGTCTTAATGTATTATTTTTAAATTGTTAATACGGTTCAAATCTTGTAATTATATGTTGCCTTACTTCAAGAAGCAGCGTTCTAAAGGTGCAGTGACATTAGAAGAACATTGATTTTTTATATATTTAATAAATAAGTTTTATTTACTTTATCTTGGACATTGCGAAACTAGGAGCTTTAGTTGACCTTACTATGGTGCGGCAATGTGAGTTTGTAAAAAAATGGCCGTTTAAGTTTGGAATTGTCTTTTAATCATTAAGTAAACAGGTGGATTTCCTTTTCCAGGGGACTTGTTATGTCTAATGGAAGATACCTTTATCACTTATTTTGGGTCACATGATGTATTGACCAATCCGGTTCAGTACAATAGAACGTTTATTCGGGGGTCATGTGAGAATCCTCAGAACCATAATGTTACAAGAAAAACTCTGAGGTGATTATTTTGACGATTACAATAGTTTTTCCTTCCAGAAAATTAAAATAGTCAAAGGACGTCTCACGCTCAAAAAAACGTGCTGCGATTTCGAAAATCACTAGATTTTGGATGAAATCTGGGGAAATAATAAAGTTTCCGATGATTTCGGGCCTTTTTTTAATTTTAACTTGAGTTGGGCCAATTTTTTATACAGGGTCCTGCAGCTCACCTCCCGTCTTTTATTATACCTAAACCATTTATTTTAGAAAAAATAAAAAAAAAAAACCTCCAACAACTCCCGAAAATATGCAGCAACGGATTAGAATCGCATTTCAAAGTATTACGCCCGAAGTATTAAGAATAGTAGGAAGATCTTTTCATACCCGTCTTCGTTTATGCCTCGAAGAGAATGGAAGACATATCGAACATATGTTCTAAGTAAAAATTAATTTTAGCAATAATTAGATATTTGTTAATAATGTTAAATAAAGCTGTTACACCTTAAGTCGAGCCTTAACTCTTGGCAGTAATTTAAATTTTATGCAGCAAACGTAATTCGTCTTAGAAAAAATGTTAGGATTTTAGGTTTTTCACCATAGCTAGAACTACGCTGACCTATCTAATATTTAAAATCGCGAAGGTATGAACATTACTAGTGAGGTTATTCAATTACCGTACTGAAAAACAAAGTACAACATTAGTTTTTTAAGAATATTTCAAAAACCTTCAGGAATTTTGAGATAAGTGTAATAATAAAAAATGTTGATCTGTTAATTCTGTATCGGACAGAAAAAAAATATATATAGGGTGTTCCATTTTTCCACATTACTATTGATTTTATTCAGTTCCATTTTTCCACATTACTATTGTTTTTATTCAATTATCGTACTGAAAAACAATGTACAACATTAGTTTTTTAAGAATATTTCAAAAACCTTCAGGAATTTTGAGATAAGTGTAATAATGAAAAATGTTGATCTGTTAATTCTGTACCGGACAGAAAAAAAATATATAGGGTGTTCCATTTGAAAAAATGGAGAAAAATTATTTTTTATTTTGCAACGTTTGACATGGAATTTGGGTCACCCTGTATAAGTAAGACTTATAATACTCATAGCAGAATAACTATAAACCTTTTGCAGTAAGCTACTAGGTTACCTTAGCTTTTAAGATTTTTTATCTAATTTTTATAAATATTTTAAATGTAGACTATAATTTTTTTTTTCTTCGATTTTACCTTTTTTCTCCGAAACTATTAAAAAGAGAGAGATACTATTCTAGGAAAATTTAAAAAAATACACCTCTTATGCGCCACTATTTTTTGTAACACCCTGTATAATCAAGAATATTTTTAAAATGTGCTCTCTAATCAACAGCATATAGTGGCTTTTAAATATTTTTTCTAAAATAAATGGTTAAGGTATAATAAAAGACGGGAGGTGAGCTGCAGGACCCTGTATAAGTGTTGTGAGGTAAAGGAATTTAAATGGTGATTCTTTGGGTAATTAAAAGTAAACTGGTTCTAAACTGGTTAGAATTTAAGATTTAGAATATTGAAAATTGAAAAACATCTTTTATTTTTTAAATTTAGCTATTAACATGGAATAACAATATGACAACTGGCTATTCTATTTTTATCTTATAGCGCTCGCTTTTTCTTACTTTCCTAGCAACGGGAAAGTATTCTAGTTGCAAAAAAAACAGTTTTCGCAGTCCTATTGTCTTCAAGTTTTGGTTAAATATTAAAAGTCATATGATGATGACGTAGTATCATTTTGGTAAAAATCCAATATGGCAGAACAAAATGGCGGCCTATTGAAATGTTGTATGTCAGTGCAGAAAACTACTACATCGATTATGTTTAAATTTTGCTCAAATATCAAATATTATATAGGGACGAATTGGTAAAAATGTTGCGACAAATTCAAAATGGGGGAACAAAACGGTGGCCTAATTAAATGTTTAAAAATATTTGCGAAAAAGTACTTATCGGATTGATTGATTAATGACATCCCCATTTTAAATATTTATTACTTAAAATGTATGAATTGCTCACTTAATATCGATTTTAAATCAAATCTGTATAAATATTAAAATTCGCTCGAATTCTAGGCATTCCTACTCTCATTTTTTAAATATTTACTAAAAATGTATGCTATGTATTTTCAAATACCCCCAGATTCCTACTTTCTTTCAGCCAAATCTACACAAATGTTAAAATTCCGCCGCCATGTTGGCATTACAATCTTGAATTTTTAAAATGTTGACAAAAATTCATGATGCATGTGCAGTGCAGAATTTTAAAATTAGTCTGCTATGGTGGTGCCGCCATTTTTAATTGTCAAACATTGAGTAAAATTTCATTACTATTATTCTTAAATACTTCTAGATACTGATATTTCAGCCGAATCTGTACAAATGACAAAATTCGTTAAAATCATCCGTCCGACCTGTTGACATTGTCATTTTGACACCGCTATTTTGAATTTTTAAATGCTGACACTTTTAAATTTTCCTAGGCACAGATTTTCAGTTTTAGCTACACAAGTAACAAAATTCGTCGGCCATATTACCGCCGCCATTTTGGATTTTTAACGCTGACTAAAAAAATTCGGAATTTTTATATCCGAAAGTGTATGCATGTCAAATTTGAAAATAATCGGTAATGGAAGTGCTGAAAAATCCATTACAAGATTTGAACCAGACATACAATCAGACCAATAGGAAGCCAATAAAAGCGCGTCAAAAGCATTGATTTTAGTTTAAAACTCTAACACCCGTATTCACTAAAGAGGTTTAACCTTAGACAAGGTCTAACTTGACAGTTACAGCTTTAAGATGACATTTTCAACACCTGAACAAATAATTTTTCTAAATGTCACAGTTACAAAATGATAGTGACATAAGGCAAACATAACTAAAAACTAAAGTTTAATAATATATAAATAACTAATTTCCTTTTAAACTTACCAAACTTAATGGTTTGGTTTTAGATAGTGAAGTAGAGAACGATTATTTCTTTGAAATCTGTAAAAATACCTATTTGCCTCATTAAGGAACAGGTAAGAATCCTTCTTTTTGTCAACTATAATGAAGCATGGCCCATTTCTTCATTTTCGTACATCAAATATTTTAACATGTCATTTTGTTTCGCCATATTGAATTCATACCAATATTTTACAAGTTTTTTTTATATCAGACGTAATTTTTGTGGAAAATTAAATAAAATTAAAGTTAATCGAGAAGTGGTTTTTTTAGCTATACCGGAACAGACGATAATTTTTTCACGATTAATGATATTTCCTTATGCGGGAAGTGAAAACTCGCGCCGCCACTGGCATTCGTCAACAAATGGCCACGGCTTGGGCATGGGCCATCCCCACTTCTTGTTTTATCGTAAACATTGGTCGATAGAATGTTAAAAATAGATGAACCATGTTGGCGCATACCCCTAACGTGATTTATGAATGAGTTGTGATCTCTACTTTAATTCTTACTCTAAGGATAAAATGGTACGAATTCAACAGGACGTATCAAAATGGCGGTGTGTTTCAATGTATAAAATACTTATTGAATTAATTTTCCATTCCAGTGTGGCATAGGTAAAAGCTGGTAAAATATTGGTAGTAATCCAATGTGATGGAACAAAATGGCGGCCAATTGATAATGTTTGAAAAGATAGTATATATTTATGTGTGTTTCTGTCTGCACTGAACTAAATTGGGCCACAATTCAGTATTACTAACAAAAGGAAATATCCATAACGAGGGAAGTTTCGGGTAAAGGAAATTTACCGATTTTCTTATTAATTATTTCCTTCAATCAATTTAAAGTTACATATTTTTATTCAGTTACGAAAAAGCCCAAATAGATTTTCGTTTGTCAGTCTAAACTCAACAAATAATCTGAACACATTTAGTTTGTTAACATTGTCTGTTATTGCCATGTTTAATGAAACAATCAGAGAAAAATCAAAAAAACATGATTAATTCAGAAAAAATCATGATAGCGTAGATACTAAACGGCTATAAACTTTGACCAAAATAGTTTTGTACAGGGTGTTCCAGCGAGGACTGAACAGGGACCTATTTTCGACCTTCCTTGTATTTTGGAAAAATTCAAAATAGCCAATCGATGTATTTTTTCTTGTAGAATCCAAAAATGTCATCGAATAAATATTTGAACCAGAAACAAAAGAGTTACGCTATGCATCAGGTGTTTTTTAAATGGAATGTATCGTTTTTTATACGATTTTTGGAAAGAGTGATTTTTTTTATGTCCGCTCTGATTAAAAGATTTGATTTTGCGATAGCAGTTTATATTACATTTTAATGTTTTACAAACTAAAATTTGAGCTTCACCTGTTTAAAATATACGATAGGTTGGTATAGGCGATCAAGGTAAAATGACGTTTGAATGCTTTGTCAATAAAAATTGACATTATTTTAATTATTGTCGAAGTCTTCACCTAAAAAATATATATTTGACTCTGATCGAAATGAAATACTCTTTGGACGAGAGACTACAGATTGTTATGCTATTTTACAAGTGCCAAGAAAATGAAAGAGAAGCAAGAAGAAGATTTATTGCAAATTTTCATAGAAATATATCCATCAATACAATTCTAAGGATAAAAAACCTATTTGAGGAAAATAAAACTTTACATGATAGAAAAAGAAATTCAATAAAAAATAATTATTAAATAATAAAATAAAACTACTAACAATGTGACCGCCGTTTTTCTCGCAACAACATCGATAACCCCTTTGTAGCCTTTCTAAACTTGCTGTTACAATATGATTTTCCTGGTTAAGGCGGTTTATTTCATCGACAATTTTTCCCATGATCTCTTGAATATTTTCGTTTCGTTGTCTGTATGCGACGTTCTTCAAATGGTCCCAAAGAAATGTATCCAAAACTGAGAGGTCGGGGCTATTGGGCGGCCAAGCATATGTTCCATGTCGCCCTATCCATTCGTTATGGCGCCGATTTAAAAATTGAACCACATCATGCACGGCATGAGGCGCCCCATCATGTTGCCAAATTAAATTCTGATATTCTGCCAATGGTAAGTCTTCCAAAAAATTTTCAATTTCGTTTTCTAAAAACTCATAATATCTGTGCCCATTTAAAGTCCCGTTAAAAAATATTGGTCCCAAAATTTTATTGTTTTTTATCCCACACCAAACATGAATAGAATTCCTCCCTTGAAATTTAATAGTCTGGAACTTTTTTGGATTTTCAACGGCCCAGTGGTGACTATTATGTCTGTTGAATACTCCCGATGTTGTGAAAGTAGCTTCGTCGGTCCACACAATATTTTTGAATAAATCAGGGTCTTCGTTTTCTTGCCGAATTACCATTTGAGAAACAAATTGGAAGCGAAGTTCTTTTTGTGCCGGTGTTAGGTGCTGAAGTGGAAGGATACGAAAAGGCCTAAATTTATGAATTTTCAGAGTCCTGTGAACAGTCCCTCGGGTAACTCTTCTGCGCCTTACACCGCCACCGTACTGAACTTCCCGAACTGCATCCGAAATAGATTTGGTTGGATTAATTTGAAAATAATTTATAATGGCCTGGTCTCGATTTCTTCTTCTTTGTATATTTCTTTTTCTATCATGTAAAGTTTTATTTTCCTCAAATAGGTTTTTTATCCTTAGAATTGTATTGATGGATATATTTCTATGAAAATTTGCAATAAATCTTCTTGCTTCTCTTGCATTTTCTTGGCACTTGTAAAATAGCATAACAATCTGTAGTCTCTCGTCCAAAGAGTATTTCATTTGGATCAGAGTCAAATATATATTTTTTAGGTGAAGACCTCGACAATAATTAAAATAATGTCAATTTTTATTGACAAGTCATTTTACCTTGATCACATATACCAACCTATCGTATATTTTAAACAGGTGAAGCTAAAATTTTAGTTTGTAAAACATTAAAATGTAATATAAACAGCTATCGTAAAATCAAATCTTTTAATCAGAACGGACATAAAAAAAATCACTCTTTCCAAAAATCGTATAAAAAACGATACATTCCATTTAAAAAACACCTGATGCATAGCGTAACTCTTTTGTTTCTGGTTCAAATATTTTTTTGATGATATTTTTGGATTCTGCAAGAAAAAATATATCGATTGGCTATTTTGAATTTTTCCAAAATACAAGGAAGGTCGAAAATAGGTCCCTGTTCTGTCCTCGCTGGAACACCCTGTACACTTGTTAAGGGGATTGTCAAAATTAATAAGGGGATTGTCAAAATTAATGTCGCAAGTCGATATACTTCACAAAATACTGAAATTAATTCTAAACTATTAATTCTTATCTTTTAATGCTGTCATAAAAAATATGATTATTTGATAAAAGCTAAAATTTTATGTAGTAATAAATTATGTATTGTAAATTATCAACGAAAAACGCATTTTCAAGGGACATTATAGACAGGTGTGCGATAAATTAATCAATTTGTTAATGCGCGCGGTTTGCTGATACACAATCCTTCCCGAATGTGAGTATTTATCACATATTGTCTCCCTAGTGCTTACATTATTACAGGAATTTTTTCGACTACATGATTTTTCGAAAATCATCACGATTCGCATAGCACGAGAAAAATTTCCTGTTATTAATTCAAGCACGTGGGAGATTCGGTAAGAAAAATTCACACGAATTATACCGGGTGTCCAAGTAAGAATGATCTCCGTCCATGACTCGGTAACCGTTGATCACAAAATTATGGGGAAAAATATTTTTGGGTAAATCGGTCAAGGAAAATCGCTGGAAGCTATTTTCAAGTTCGAAAAATGGCCGCTAGGATGCGTAACAGCAACTCAAAAATGGAAACGCCGCTTTTCTCTTGAATTTTCCTTATTAAGGTTTGTCGAAAATGTAAGTGTTGTATTCCTCAGGCAATTATGCAACTTTTTGTTATTTTTTTCTATTTTCAATAGTAAAGTGGTGTGGGAAGGTCAAACTTTTTTCTTTCAAACTCTATTTTGGATGAACTGATTACATTGAACTTGGAGTCAGAAGAAGCGCTCTTTACCAGCGGAGAAGAAACCATGAAAACCAAGCAGCTCCAAGAGTGGCAGGTTCTACGATCTTCCAAAGATACACAAGAAGAATGTACCACTTCGACCGATCGTCAGTGCAATAGACTCGTCCACATACAAACTAGGTAAATATCTTTAAAATTTTCTTAATCCATTTACTGGGAAAACCGATTTCTTCATCAAAAACTCAGCACACTTCGTGAAAAAGCTTAGGGCTATCCAGTTGGATCCTGAAGATATTTTGGTCAGTTTCGATGTAGAATCACTATTCAGAAATGTTCCTGTCAACGACTCAATTTCCATTATATCAGACATATTGGATCATAATAATCTTGATAAGAACTTAATAGACCTAGTGGAAGCTTGTCTTACATCTACTTATTTCTTTTTTTCGGGGAACTTTTTATCAGCAAACTTCAGGGATCTCCTGTATTACCTGTGGTAGCGAATATCTTTATAGAAGCCTTTGAGGATATTGGTCTAACATCCGCTTCACTAAAATCAAAACACTGGTTCAGATATGTAGATGATACTTTTGTTGTTTGGCCTCACGCACAAGATAATCTCGTCATGTTTCTGGACTATCTTGATCAACATCATAATATCAAGTTTACAATGGAAGTTGAATCTAATGCAACGATTCCCTTTCTGGATGTATGTGTTCAAAGGAAGGTTAATGGTATATTAGGACAGTCGTGTATAGAAAACCGACGCAGACAAATAAATAGATACTCAAATGCAAATTCCCATCACCATCCAGCACAAAAGAAATCGGTTATTAACTCACTAGTACTCAGAGCTATTTCGATTTCTGATCAAAATTCTCTAACATCGGAAACATCGAAACTGACAGAAGCTCTCAGAGGGAATGGCTATTGCACTGAAGATATTACGCGTTCAATTAAAAGATATAGTATATAAAATTGCACTGAGGAACATGAACGATGTATTAAAAAGAAACAAATTCTTTATTCTGCTGAACATCAGCTGGCCTATTACAAATGTAAAGTTCTAGCATCGGTTCCAGGAATTTATAAACGAAAAATAGAGAATCTATCGAAATATTTAAACATACAAAATATTTGATCTTGAATCTCTTCGAGCGAATCCAGTGTATAGATCTCGTGGAGTAAAGATCACTGAAGATGTCCCGTGCAATCGAAGGCGAAACGTCGGATAGTAATTCCAATTTGACCAGGTCTAATCCCTAGAACCATGATTTCTTAATGAAGACAACAATTTTAGAAAACCAAAAAAAAAAAACAAAAAGTAACTTCTATCATTTTCGGCTTAGTTGAAATGACAGATGAAAATAATTTTCACTTCATCATTGTCACTTTTTCTCCTGTACAAATTGGTGAGGTTACTTTTTCATTCCTACGTTTCGGCTTCGGGCGCCCATCATCAACTTTTTTAATTTAAATTTTTATTATTTTTTATTATTCGATACCTTTTATAACCTTCAATTAAATTATGACCAAAAAGTCATCATACCATTTGATTTTTTTGAGAAAATTCGTAATATTTGAAGAATCATTACGGTACAGTTAATAGCTCTGGGTGAAGAGTAAAAAAAGGTTATTCCAAGTTTAATGTAGTCAGTTCATCCAAAACAGAGATATAAACGTTTGAAAGGAAAAAGTTTGACCTTACCCCACCTCTTTGTTATTGAAAATAGAAAAAAAAAGATACATAGCAAAAATTTGCATAATTGCCCGAAGAATACAATGCTTATATTTTCGACAAACCCTAATAAAGAAAATTGAAGAGAAAATCATTTGCATTTTTGAGTTGCTGTTACGCCCCACAGTGTGGTAAATCGGCCATGTAGTACGACATAATTATTCAAGCATTGTTTTAAGGTTTTTTAAATTTCATATAATACTTTTTTAGGATAGGTAACAAAATGTTTTGCAAAAAAAAAATGTAAACAAGATGCGGGTTACTAAAATGGCTTCAGTTTTTAATAAAAATGTAATGTTTTGTGTAACTTAAAAACACAATTGATGTCAAAATGCATGAATCATTGCTTTAAACTTATTATTAACTAATAGCTATATGACGCATATAAAATTAAGATAGAATACAAGGTGTCTTGTCAAATATTGCTTTATTTAGGTTATGTAGAATTGTGAGTACAAAATATCATTGAGTTTCTATTCTATTCATTGCATAAACAGTAGAAGAACTTTTAGACTAAACAATATGTAACAGATAATGTTTTAGAAAAGCCCACTACGTATGCACCTGCACCCAAGCACTCCTTAATTTTTTTGATATTGGTAATAAAACATTCAAATAAAAATTAATTAGTTAGGTATACTTTTCGTGATAAATAAATTGTTTTTGTTATTTGCCATATACAATGAAGTCGATATTTTTTAGATATTGCACTTAATATATTTTTATATTTATTTTTGTATTTATTTTATATTTTATATATTGCACTTTATATATTTTTATATTTTTATGAAATTATCTTTACAAAAATGCCAATTACTGGCACTGAACTGGTAGCTTAGGAGATATCTTCGTTTAAGATTTATTTTTGTAAAGGTAGAAAAGTCGTTAAGATTTACCTAATTGATTAGTTTTTTATTTGAAATTTTCATTTCTAATATTAAAAGAATTGAAGGGAGTGTGGTTTTATAAAATTATATCTTAGTTATTTACCGAATTTTAAAAGTGTTATCATTTTGCTTGGAAATAATGTGGCATTATAACTGTTAATTTAGTTTTAACACGATGTGGCATGTAACACTTCTACCGAGGGATAAAATATCCATATTTTTAAAATGGGTTCGCCATCTTGAACTTTAAAAAGATGACAACTGTAATACAAAATTCCGAAATTTTGTACCTTAGTCTTTGCAAAATGTTTACCGTTATTACACTCGGACGATTATTTGCAAAGTTCTGGTCATATAAACATCGTGCAGTTTTTTTTTGTGCAGTCAGTAGTAATTAAGGAGCCATAGTTAAAGCTATATAAATCCCGAATGGGCATCTATGAGCAGCTAATTTTTTGGTTTTTGGTTAAAAGGGATCCTTTTTCTTATTTTTTATATAAAAATTAAACTAAACTTCAACAAACTTTTTTTTGCATGCTCTACAAGTTTAAAAAAAAACTACCTAAATATAGTAATACCTAAAAAGACCCAAATTTTCTGAGGTAAGGGCTTTAATATTTAAAAAGTTTTGATACCGTAGAAAACTTTAATTATAAACAGTAGTCATGTAAGAAATTAGAAAAACATTTGCTATGTTTAGTATCATATTTTCTGTTTTGAAAATGATGTATAGAAACATGTTAATTTCAGATTTAAAATATTTACTAACTTTAAGGCTTCCCCTCCGAGAACTGTAATTATAATTTTGTTTCTCAATTGCATTTTTCTATTATTAACACTATCTTAAATATAGATTTTTAGAATATGTTAAGAATATTGCAAAATTACATTTGGGACTTATGTCGTGCTAGACGACCGATTTAACTCACTGTGCGCCCCCTAGCGGCCATTTTTTGAACTTGAATATAATTAAATTTTTCTCGCCCGATTTATCCATAAATATTTTTTCCCCATAACTGTGTTATCAACCTGATATGGCCGTAGACCAGGGGTGCTCAAACTTGAACTGCTGGCGATCTACCTCAATATTTTTAGACTACTTACGATCGACTCTGAGAGGCTGTTGATGCAGGGTTGTCGTACATACACGATACATATACCCTACCTACCTACCTACCTACCTAGGTAGGGTGTACCGTAGCATATATAGATATTAGCTTTCCGCACAATATACATTATTTTAGTCAAGATTTGGGTTAGATTTAGTTAGGTTTTTCTCTACAATATCAATGAAAAAACTCATAGTTATTCAAAATTGCGAGTTTATTGGTTGTTACAAAACAAAAGAGTTACATATGGTGTTAAACTTAACTAAGGAGTGACTTTGGATGTTGCATACTTTTCATAAGATGGTACGTAACCACTGAGTGCTAATCGCAAGCATGATGACATATGATCGTCAGTTAGTCGATTGCGATATTTTGACTTAATTATCTTCATTTCAGAAAATGCAGACTCGCACAAGTAAGTTGACCAAAACATTGCTGTCAGTTGAAGGGCGATTTGCTTTAGATTCGGATATTTATCTTCAGATATAAAACACCAGAAATTTGTATCAGATGCTGTAGCTTTGAGATGTATATCTGATATAATCTGCACCAACTCATTTTCAACAGAACATGAGTTTATATTAAACTGACTTGCTATTTCAGTAGCTAATTCCTTAATGTTTTTACATGAAAAAGGATAACTCATAAATGATGCTGCATTTGCCAATTTACTACAATAATAAAAACGCATTTCGAATTGTCCCAAAATATTTGATAATTCAGCCTCATACGTATCATAATTCAACTGAGGAATCCTTGCTTTCAAAGACGGAAAATGTTTCAGATCCTTTCTTTTCAGTTGCAATTTATTTTTGAATGCGTTTACTGCGCTAATCGTCTCAACAGTTTTTCCTTTACCTTGAAGCTCCAAGTTAATGGTGTTTAAGTGCATTGTGATGTCAGTCAAAAATGCCTAATCAGTCAGCCATTTTTCGTTTTTCAACATCTCAGTGTCATCAGCTCTTTCGTCTAGAAAAGCTGTTATTTCGGGCAATAATTCTTGAAACCTTTCTAGGAATTTTCCGCGACTCAACCACCTGACGTCCGTGTGAAGAACTAAGTCAGTGTGTTCAGTTGCCTCCCTATCTTCCAACTGCAACTTAAAGAGCCGCCTTGGCAAGCTGCGTGAAGGGATGGAATTCACAATTTTTGTTGCAATGCCCATAATTTCCTCCGTGTTTAAAACTTTTGAACACAAAACTTTTGAACACAAAACTTTTGTTTCCAGTCATTGCTGGTGCTCCATCGGTTGTAATGCACACTAATTTATATATTGGTAGCTTGTAGTTTTTTACAAAATTGAAGAAAACGTCATATATATCTTCGCCACGGGTCTTCCCTTTCAGAGGAATGATTGTCAAACATTCTTCCTTAGCCAACATGTCATTGAATACCATCCGAATAAAAATACACAGCTGGGCAGTGTCTGTCATATCGGTGGATTCGTCGAACTATAAAGAAAAGTAAGTACATTCCATGATATCATTTTTTAGTTTGTCTGCCATGTCCTGACTCATGACTTCAATACGCCTTGTGACAGTCGGGCGAGATAACTGAAGTTCTCTAATAGCGGACATGATTTCTTTTTTATTTTTAAAATCTCCAAATAAAGTCTCACCCGCTTCAATAAATGCTTCCTTCACAACCGATCCATCTTCGAATGGTTTCTTGTGTTTCTGCAATATATGAGATATTTTAAATGACGCGATCGTAGCAGCTTTTGATTGTTTGGCTGGTCTTGTGAACATGGTTTGTTCTTTTTTCAAACAAGATATCAAATCACGTACTTTTCGTTTTCTTAATTCACTCTGTGGCGGAAAATCCTTTTCATAGTTTTTATGAATCGTTTTATGATGCCTCTATAAGTTCCACGCTTAGGTATTGCAAGTGACGCACGACAAATAAGACAAATGCACTTATCCTTCACCATACGAAACAAAAATTCTTCCTCTCAATCGTTATTAAAATGATATGTTTTAGATTTCTTCGCTGCACTCATTTTGTACTGTTTAATAATAAACTTTGTATCGACGTAGATTGCCTTCAAGTTGCAATTCAGAATGACTCCAATTCCTGCAGGCGCAACATTTATATCGGCGTGAACGAAAGTCTCGAATGTTCCCGTCAAACGCGCCGCGCGAAATTTCTAGAAAAGCGGCAAGAATAAAAAACGCGGCTTTTCTTTGACAAGTACCGCGCGTTCCGTTGATAAAGCCTCCTTTTGCCGGTAGCAGAGTGGTATTTTATTAGGTAATAAATTTTTTTAGTTTAGTTAAGTACCTAATTATTTTTTCTTCTCGAGATCTACTCAAAAAGCACTCGCGATCGACCGTTTGAGCAGCTCTGTCGTAGACCATTCTTAATTGGACATCCGGTACTTTTCTGAACTAAAATTTTAATAACAGGTAATAATGTCTACAAATAATAAAGTTGGCTGTGAATGTCAAAAATATGTATATGATTGTCGATAGTTATCGATGTATCCATATTTATCAATATATCGAGTTATCCATAACTATCGACATATCGACAATAGTTATCGACAACTGTCTAGTCATCGATATATCTATAATTGTCGAAAACTATAGATATATCGATTTTTATCGATAACTATCGATAGTTACTAATACATAGAGAGTAATCGATATTTCGATAGTTATTAATTTATCACTTCATCATTTTCATTCTTTCCTGATAGACGAAAGCATCTATTTCATATGTTTTCAAGAACCCTGGTTAACTGAAGAGGAAACACAAGTACCTCTTGTTTGTGGCTATACCTTAGCGGCTTCATGTAGAAAATTATCACGTGGAGGTGGAACGGCGATATTGCTAAAACCAGGTTTTAACTATGTAGAATATAATATTGAAGAGTGTATTGAATTTTCGGGAATATTGTCGAACTGTCATAAAACTTATTTATTGTCAATTTATAGGTCACCCTCTGGTTCTTTTGACTTGTTTCTTGATGTGCTGGAGCAGGTCCTGAACAGGATGGGTAAGAGCAGTATGATTGTTGTGGGTGACTTTAATGTTCAATTTGGAACGAATGAGAGGGACTGTGTGGCACTGTGTACTATGCTTTCTACGTTAGGTCTTCAACAAGCAGTGTTTGAAGCAGCAAGGGGTGGCAATTGTATTGATAATATTTTTGCAAACATGGATATCGCACATAACACACGTACTGTCAACACGGCCTTCTCTGATCATCTGGGTCTGAGTCTTATGGCTAATATTCGGAATGTCAGGAAACTGCCATCTAAACTGTGTAAAAAGGTATGTCGAAAAATCACTGAAATAGGTAAAATCGATTTTTTCAACTGCAATATGAATATAACAAACGGGTTAATATTGTTCTTAATCATAAGTTTTAAGTTTAAGTAGTTTGTTAAGTTGTTCACGTTTTGCATAAGTATTTTTACAATGAATTATACCAAAGAAGAGCTAGTAGATATGATTTTTGTGTTGGGAGAATCTCAAAAAAATAGTTTTTTGGCTAGTCGGATATACGCGGAGCGATATCCGGAACGAAGACATCCCGATAAGAGAAGCCTGCAAAACTTATTAGATAGATTTATTCAGATGGGAGATGTCGAATACTCAAAACCTAGTAGAAATAGACCAGTTCAAACTGATGAAAAGGAACTGGATGTGCTACTTCATATCACAGAAACCCCTTCAATTAGCTAAAGGGTAGTCGCCGATATAGCGAATGTTAGCAAAACCACCGTTCAACATGTTTAAAAAAAAATCATTTTCATGCCTACCATATTCAGCTTCACCAAGGGCTTTATAAAGAAGATTATGAGCATCGGCTAGCGTTTTGTTACTGGGCGCAATCCAAAATCAGAGCAAATTTTGAATTCTTCGATAAAGTGCTCTTCTCAGACGAGGCTACCTTCCATAAAAACGGATTTGTGAATCGCCACAATTTTCATTACTACTCCGATCATAATCCAAGACATTTTCGGCAGATCGATCGACCGCACAGATGGTCTTTTAATGTGTGGGGGGAATCCTAGGAGATTTTATTATCGGTTTTCATTTTTTCGATGGGCATTTAAATGGGGACATGTATTTAAATTTCTTACAACATGATTTGCTCCGTTTATGTCAACATCTACCCAGAGCCGTAAAGGAGGGCATATGGGTATAACAGGACGGCGCTCCAGCACATTATTCTTTACAGGTCAGGCACCATCTTGAGGTAGCCTTTCCGGATTGGCGGATCGGAAGAGGAGGGCCAATTAGATGGCCACCCCGTTCACCCGACCTCACTAAGCTTGATTTCTTCTTATGTTGTTATATTAAAGAAATCGTTTACCAGGAGCTCCCAACAACACCTGAGAACATGAAGCTGCGAATTCAAGACGCATTTCGACAGGTAACACCCGATATTTTAAGGAGAGGGGCAGCATCTTTTCATACTCGTCTTCGTTTGTGTTTGGAAGACACAGTGAACATAAGTTCTAGTGAAAAAATTAGATTAAACATGGTTGAATTTAGTATAGTGTAAGTCTCAAATGTGATACTTAAATAGTAAATTTTTAATTTTAATGTCAAGATAAATTATAATAAAATTCAATATAACAAGAAATAAATAAAAAAATAATTTAAAAATAAAAATTTGCGATATGTCAAAATTGTATCTTCTCATATTGATTGAATTCTACGTCATTCATTTTAATAATCTAAGCCACCTTGGATTACTTTTCATTAAAATGGCTGCTAAAATAGGACGCTTTACCAGTTTTTGGCGAATATCTTTTAATACGTTAGAAATTTTAATAGAAATGTATTTACAAAAAAGTTTTATTTTTCAATTACGCATCGATTGCAATGAAAACAGTATAGGGTTGACATTTAAAATGAGAAAGAAAATGCACTTTGAAGTTTGGTAATTTTGACACTTAATTTTGTAGACCCTGTATAATTTAGATCGTTTAAATTTGGTCAGCGAGATTTTCAAACCTTATCTAATGAACTCCTAGTTTGATTCTTATGTCGAGGCAATATTTGAATTTTTATAATTTAGTGAGTGTGAGCTACAGAAGAAGGGAGCTGAGATGGACCACCCTGTATAAATAAAAATAAACACCTTCATTTAAATTGCTTCAATAACGAATTAAGAAATATGAGGGAAAAGTTAAATCTAATTGAGGACATTTACAAGCAATCTCCTACACAAGCACAAAATGATTATCAAAAATCTTTTAAAAATGAATATCGTAATGCTAATATGCTAATGCTGTATTAATAAAGAACTCTAGCAATCCTATAAAATGCATGTGGAGGATTATAAATGACTTCAGCGGCTTGCCTTCAATGGGAAATAATCCAACAGAACTCTCGCCAGACATCTTCAATGACTTTTTTGTTAATGTTGCCAAGAACTTATAAAAAAAAAAGGTTTCTATTGACCCTCTTGGTAACTTACAAGGGTTAGGGTTTAGTAACATACTGGAGCATAGTTTTATCATCACTGAAGTAACATTTAATGAGATTAGGGATAGCATAGCTAATCTAAAGAACAAAAAGAGTAAAGACATTTGTATAGTGTGGATACATGTCTTGTAAAGTATGTAAAACATTTTCTAGTATCAAAATTGAAGGTGCACTGTCTGCCGAGAGAGATATTACAACAGGCGTTCCGCAAAGACCGTTACTATTTCTAATATATATCAACGACCTACCTCAAATCGCACTTAATGAAAAATATACTCTCTTTGCTGACGACACGGCAATTCTGGTCAGGGGTGGATGCTACGATGCTGAGATCGAGAGAGGCTCTTTCCAGAGCAAATGAATGGTTTGCCTCGAACGGTATGTTCCTCAGTAGTGCCAAAACTCATGAAATGGCTGTCCATGAGAGCGCTGCAGGATGTCAATGCATCGGTTTGTTTTCTGGATGTAATGCTGGACTCTGCTTTTGTGGGACTGACACATTAACACTGTTGCTGTATCTTTCTACTGCGACATTTGGCAAACCAGGTATCGAATTCAGTCTTGATGTAGGCTTATCAAGCTTTGTTTCTCTTGAGTTATATATATGGTGCTGGTATGGGTATAGCTGCTCGAATCTGCAAAGAAGAGCTGTTCGAATAGTTGCGGGTCTGGGATATCGGACAACTGCAGAAAGATTTTTATCACAAATCAAATACTTACACTGCTGTTAAGAGGAATCCTGATTTATACATGGCCTATGGAAATGTGCACCAATACGGCACAGGGCAGGACCTGGTTCCGGCATACAGGTGGCTGGCGCGAAATCAGAGTGGGCCAAGTTATTTGGCATACACTCTTATAACAAATTGTAGTATTTTGTTTAAAATCCTTACTGAAGACAGATTTGAAATCATTTTATAAAGTATTTAAACGCAGGTTTGTGCTATCAGGAGTTTCATTATTGGTTCTGTTTATTAGTTTTTTGGAGTTCTAGTTTTATTGCGCTGGGTTCGTTACTATAGGATTATTATGAGGATTTGATTTGTGATATAAATGCTACTAAAATTATTTACGAAAGGCTCGCAAATTTGTCGAATATAGATGGGGTGTTGGTACTATTTTTTTAATATTCATATTCTGTATATTTTTCTAAGGCGAATGAAACATCACTTTAAATGTAATGGAATTTCTAATGTTTCACTCGACTGGCCTATTAGCGATATTTTATCCTGGTGCAAACAACAGTAATCGGTGCCCAGATCAAAGCCATTAAAACACCGAACGTCGTGTGAGGTGATTTAACTAAAAATGTTGCTGGTAAATTACAAATAGACACTCGTTTTAATAGAAATGTTCCGCTCCACAGGCCAAAGATAAAGAGCGTTTCATAGTTTTCGCATCGCACCTTTTTGGTGGAGTTTTTGAAAATACTGCTGAAGCGCTCGATGAACAAGATTGCCTTCAGAATCTTAAGAGTCTAGGGAGACCCACCGTTTTTACTTACCTCGCAAAAGGGAAGTAAGGTAAATTGCCAGTTATTGACACGAGAGTAACCAATTTTGAATACAAAAAATTATATTTTGTTGTACTAATTTTTAAAGCTTTCTAATGTACAGGGTGTCCGTTTTATTATGGGACTGATCTCGCAACCTGTAAGATTTAGCAAAATAAGTTATTCATATCTACAGGGTGTCTAGGTTTTCGTGGACCGGTACCAACTTTCTTATTTCAAATGGGACACACTATATTGTGCCAATTTGGATTTCCTTCAAAATTCTAGATACAATTTATGTATATTTCTTTACCTAAACCTAACCGTTTTTCACATATCTTTATGTTTTATGTCAAAAATTACGTTTGCAGGCCTCAACTTAAATGTAGATTTCTCCTGTTTAAATTCGTTTTTTAAATAATCAGCACTTATTTCCTGATAGAATGGGCTCTACTTTAGTAGCCTATGTCAATATTTTCGTAATTAACAAATACAGGGTGATCAGTAGGCTTAGGATAATTATGTATTTAAAAATCTAAAAATATGCATGCAAATATGATCCAAAACAACGGAAAATATGCCCTTAAAAATGCATTTATTATCGGATCAAAAAAACAGAAAATAAAACAAAACTATAGCAATAAAAAGCACGAACTTGTTCTGCAACTCGATGAGGTCCATGGGGAAGACATGTGACATGTATCATTTTAGGGTACAATGTTTGTAGACCACTCATTGCTTTACACATGTATGGAGCAGCATCTGTAATTGCCACTAACACTCTATCATATTTAATACCACCGGGCCATAAAAGAGTGAGAGAGTCGTGAAAAATCCAGCAACAGTTGAATGATTTACTTTGTCTAAGGTCTTCATTGTAAGTAAATATGATTTATCCCTTTCTGCTTCTACACCCAACACACCAAAACCAAAATTAGCAACACATCTCTGTTCCACATCAGTTTTTCATCTGGTGACACTCATATACTTTTATCTTCTTATTGTAGTAATCTGGAACATAGTTTTTCCTGTAGTGTGTGTAGTGCTCTAAAAATGACTTCAGGGCAGGATTAATTAATTTATTCAGTGGAATATCCGCACTAATAGACGCCTTGCGCAAATCCTCATTGAACTTTGATCGTTTGGGTCCCGGTCCTGGTGAAAATGCTGTGGTAATTAAAACTTGTTTCTGAGCACACTTTTTACTTTTTTTGGATCTGATGCTTTGTAGTTCCTATGTGATGTGTCACTTGGGATTTCTTGTTCGCAGTACACAGGAACATCACAATATTTACAAAACAGCACAAAACTGTCAGTCGTAAAATCAGGAAAATCTTTCACTAATTGATTTAATACCGCACTTAATGAACGCTTTTTTTTTGGACAATGTTGACGTCACAATGTGTAAACTAAACTGAATTAAAAAAATGATTTCTAACATTCTTAAAACGTGCGTATTTATGATTGTAAATGCGTGGTAAATCCATAGTTTTTAAAGCAGAGATGTTTTATTGGGTACCTATAACAATTTTAAGAAAAGATGGGTGAAACCCTTGGCCTGCCAGCAACTAGACATTATTTTATTATTATGGATTATATAACAGATGGACCGACGGAATTGATAAAACATATTTTTTTTTGGCATCTAGGGACGCTAAAACCTAAAAATATGTAAACCCTGATAGGATGATTTTTTTCACGATTATAAATATTTTATTTGGGCGCCATTTTCTTCCGCCATCTTGAATTTGTACCACAGTTTTACTAGTTCTTCTCTATACCAGAATTAGTTATGGCACACAATTTAAAATCAGTTCATTAAGTAGGGTTTCAGGCTGAATTTTGAAATATTTTATTTAGGACGCCATATTGTTCGCCATCTTGGATTTGTACCAAAATTTTACCAGTTGATTCCTACCTAATACTTGATTTTTGTGCAATTCGATAGTAGTTTTTTAATAATAATTTTTTTAACATTTCACATTTGTTTTGACTTCCCCATTTAAGTCAATTGGTTAAGTAGTTTTTTAGCTATGCCGCGAACAGACGGGCCGAGAGACAGACAAACCGACGGAATTGAGAAAATATGGTTTTCGGCATCTAGGGTATCTGAAACATAAAAATTCGAAAAAATCTCGGAGGGTGATTTTTTCACGATTACCATACTTCGGTCTTACAAGGGAAGTAAAAAGTTAGCACTGGTGCCAACTTAACTTTGAACACCCTGTACATATTAATATCTAAAAGTTTCTATTATTATGGTTTCTTCATTTGATTAAATTATTATAAACATATACGAGTGTCATTATTACTTGTTTCGATTAGAACCTCAAAACTGTATTAAATATATAAATATCAAGAGTCGAAGCTCTCACTTCATTGCTTACGTCACAATGGGGCTGACCCAGGTAGTTTTATTGCAGTAATTCAGTCAGAACCATTTTTCGTGTAATTTGCTATGTGTGTGTGTGCAAAAACTGAAAATTACATATCGTATGTTTTACGCGATTTAAAATAATAGATACACATTCAGCGGCGCGTAGCCTCGTTAGCTATTCCAAAACAAACGTTTAGGGAGCTCGAAAATTGTTATCTCGCCTGAATTTTTAACGCCAGTTTAATTCACGCCATGTTTTTCCCCTTTAATTTTTAATTTTTATGATGGGCCAATAAACATATTTTACGGTTTTATGGTGGAGTCGTTACTCGGCGTAGATGGGCCCGTAAAAATGAACGATGTCGAAAATTTAACTGATAAACATCAGTTTTGTTTGTTTGTTGTGTGTTGATGTGCTTCTGTGGCATTTCGATGAATAATCGTCAGGGTCGGACTGGTTTTCTAATTTTGCGCAAAAAGTGTAATGTAAAATCAGTGGGAAATAAAAATTTTGGTAAAAAAACAGCACTAAAAAATAAGAAATAATATTTTTTCCACATTGAAAATTTGACTTTATGAAGTGAAGTGAAGAAACTAATTCTTCATCACAGACATTTACGTATTGAGTGTCTAACCACATGAAGTAGACATAATTTTTCTTACCTTAACAACAACATAAAGTGCAATTTTCAGTGTGGAATAAAATATTATTTTTAGTTTTTAGTGCTTTCTTTTTAAGGCGGTTTTATTTCTTTTATACACATTTTTTATACTTTTTAGTTCAGTTTATAGAAAGTTTTAAGGCCTAAACTTAGGTTAAAATTATGGAGATCCCTAATAAAATAAATAAGTAGCTATTGGGTCCATTGAATATGAAATTTTGCCAGAATCACCGTATTAATATTATAAAAATTGTCAAAACTTAAGAAGATAAGTAAAATTCAACTAAATTTAAGAAGATGGGTAAAATTGAAATACGATATTAACATGTATACTTTTTCCTGATCATATGGCGAACGCAATATATACCGACTCTAGCGCTTCCTGAAATCAAATAGCGCCATTCCGCCATTTTTTAATATGCTTGCTATGGGACCAATCTGGTAATATCCTGAATATTTCCTGGAAATTTCATCGAAATTGGTCCAACCATTGCGGAGTAATCGATGTATGTACAGGGTGGCCCACATAAGATGACCCACTACCTTATCTCAGAATCTGTACGAGATAGGGAAAAAAGTTTTATACAAAAGTTTCTTAGGTTTATCTAGATTTTTTAAATATTATATTTTTATATATATAGGGTGTGTCATTTTGCGTTGACAGATGTCAACTTTGTTATTTTAAATGGAACACCCTGTATATTATTATGGATTTGAATAGCTCTCTCTCTTAGAGGCGGAGATATTTACGATCATCTTCAATTTTTGATTTCAACGATGTATTATAACTTTTTTGTTTCATTTTTGTGGGTCTTTATTGGACGTGTAGGTAAAAATATTGAAATTGAAAAAAATGTTACAGTGTTGCGTACCATCAGTTTTCTCAAGATTTTTAAATGCAACCCCCTATATTTTATAACGGATTTAAATAGAGCATCGAAAGACGATTTCAACGATATATTATAACATAGGTTTACAAGTCACGGTTCCCGAGTTTTGGGGATTTTCTTCAGGAATCAATTTTAATATTAAACAATTTTTACTAAAACATAATATAAACTATTAAACGTGACATGACATGAACGAAGACAACAAAATTAATATTATATGCTAAAGAATATCTAAATTAGATTTTCTAATTGCTTTGAATAAGTATTACCACGCCGTTTTTCAGATCAAACGTAAAACTCTCTAAAAACCAGTTAAATACATAATGTGTATTTTTGTTAAAATAGTGTGAATCTATTTAAAAATAGTTCTTTATGTTTCCTTCCCATATACTAAATAAGCCTTATCAATGTTATGATTAGCGATTACCGAAACAGACGGCCAAGGCGACTGTGTCGATAATGGTGCCGCAAAATGTCTTTGCTTACTAATCATTTTTGTTGTTTCGTTTTTATATAGAGCGTCTGAAAGTCAGTCGAGTAATAAACGTCATCAAGCTAAGTATTGGCTTCGTGTTTTTTCTCTCACAATTATTTACCAACCTTTCCACAACCCTATCAACAATTTTAAGTAGGCTGTGCTTCAAAACCATGGAAACAAACGAAATATTATTTGCATGAAATTTGACAGCTTGGTTGCATTTCTTGATTAAATTAGTAAATTTAAGAAATAATTATGTCGAACTACACTATTCAACAACGTTTAAATTTATATGAGTGCTTCATTAGAAACAATAAGAGTCCCGCACTAGCGTTAAGGGAGTATAGAAGACTGTATCCAAATAGCAGAATTCCAAGTAAGAAAATCTTCGTAAGAATTACACGAGATCTGGAAAATGGCGTTGTGATAAACAATAAAAGAAACCGGCCTAGGACAGTTCTTACAGAAGAAAATCAACTTGATGTTCTTTTATATATAGGAAAGCAATGAAAATTCCTAAAGGGATGCCGCACGGGACATACCGCATATTAGCCGAGCAAGTATTCAGAGAACACTTAATATCAACGATTACCATCCTTTCAAATTCACTCCGGTACAAGAGCTATCCATAGCTGATTTTGACAACAGAGCTACTTTTTGCATGGATATGATGGACCGCCACTTTGATCAACCGGTTTTTGACAAAATTCTTTTCACTGACGAAGCAATTTTCAACACCGCGGGAATATTTAACCGAAAGAACTGCCACTACTGATCAAGGCAAAATCAACATAAAATCAAAGCCATCAGAAAGCAGGGACATCAAAGTGTATATGTTTGGTGCGGAATAATAAAGGACCGAGTGATTGGGCCGGTTTTTTATGATAGGACTCTTAACGGACAGAGATGCCACAGTTTGTTGCAAAATTAAATACAACCTCTTATTAATGAATTACCGGATGAAATTAAAGATGGTCTTGTATTTCAACAAGCCAGTGCGCCGTACCATACCGTAAGACCTGCAATTGAATGTTTAAATAAAAGTTTTCCAATGTGGATTGGCAGATTTGGGTCAATACCCTGGCCAGCTCGGAGTCCCGATTTAACTCCACTAGATTTTTTTTTATGGGGAAATATTAAAGACAAAGTGTATAAGAATAAAGTTAATAACGTAGACGATTTAAGGGGGAGAATAATGGAAGAGATCCATTTGATCAATGAGAGTGGAGCAGTTCGTAGGGCAATAAAAAAATTAGACATTATTTATACAACATGTATAGCACAGGAAGGTGGTTATATAGAAAATTTAATTTAAGTAATGTTTATTTTTTTGTCTTTGTTCTTGTTATGTCATGTTTAATAGTTTATGTTATGTTTAGTAAAAATTGTTTAATATTAAAATTGATTCCTGAAGAAAATCCCCAAAACTCGGGAACCGTGACTTGTAAACCTAACAAACAAACAAACAAAAGTATGCTTTATTGCCGCAGAAAAATTCTACAATTTTATGGACAAAGCAAAATATACCTAAAAATAAGACATATCAAAACATTAATCGAAAATAATTTCGACAAGTCAGTGCTTTTTTTTTTAAAATGTAAATTATCAATTTACCAAATAGTAAAACACACGTTAGAATATAGCATAACATTGCAAACAGTAAATGAATCATGATAACCTTATAAAAGTAAACAAACACACATGTACGAGGTGAATAATTTCGATGACATTGAAATCAAAATTGCAACTATGCGACCTTAAACTCTATGTTATTATAGTTATACAAATAATTGTGATGTTAAACAGAAGGTATATTGAACTAGTGCAGAATGTAGTATACAAAAAGAATTAAATTGTTTTTAATCCAATACCTAACAAAAATAATTAAGTTTTAAGTGAATGTTCGACAGTTCTTTTCCCTATATAATGATTTACAAAATTCTATGCTATGAGTTAGGACATGACTCACAAAAGATTTAAGTAAACAAGCGAGTTTAGTGACAATTTAAAGAGACTTACTCACTGAAAAAAAAATCATTAACGCTGTAAAGTGGTCTCTCAATGAGGTATGCTTTGGTGTTTTTTCGAAATTGTGCAAGCATAGGGATAGATTTTAAATGTACTGGCAGATTGTTGTAAAGTTTTATGGCGTTGTAAATAATTGATTTTTTTATTAATTCTGTGGAAGGAATGGGAAGATAAATATCATGCCTAGAGTTTCTGGTAGGGTATACATGTTGTGGCCTTTCTGGGAGGGTGTTTATATGTTTTCTCAGCAAACATACCGTTTCCAAAATAAATAATGCAGGAAGTGTTAATATTTCATGTTTTTTGAAATAGTATTGGCAGTGAGCTCTATTATTTAGACCAAACAAATAACGAATGGCTCTCTTTTGAAGCATAAAAATACTACGAAATTGCTCGGTGGTACAGCAGCCCCAAAAGGGAAGGCCATAGCGGAGGTGGGATTCAAATAAAGAGAAATAAGTAAGTCTGGCAGAAGGAACGTCTAGTTCTTTTGAAACTGATCGAATGGCGAAGCAGGCGGTAGAAAGTTTTTTAGTTAAGGTGTCAATATGATTAGACCATTTTAGGTTGCTATTTATATTTAAACCCAGGAATTTAACCGACTCTACGTATTCAATATTGCTGTTATGTACCTGAAGTGGTTGTAAAGTTCCCTTATAAGATAACGCCACCGTTTTATCGACGTTAAAACAAAGCATATTGGAATCGGACCAAGCCTTAATTATAACCAAGTCTTTGGAGATACTAGAGTGTAAAGACGTTGTATCAAAATCACTCCATGTTATGCTTGTGTCATCAGCAAAAAGGGAGATTCTTCCATTAATTTTAAGGTTCGTGATATCATTAATGTATAACAAAAAAAGAATATGTTATAATATATCGTTGAAATCGTCTTTCGATGCTCTATTTAAATCCGTTATAAAATATAGGGGGTTGCATTTAAAAATCTTGAGAAAACTGATGCTACGCAAAACGTGACAACACTGTAACATTTTTTTTCAATTTCAATATTTTTACCTACACGTCCAATAAAGCATAAAATTATGTTTTTTCCTGCACAAAAATGAAACAAAAAAGTTGATAAAATACCAGAGATACAACAAGTTGAAAGTATGTCAAAAATTGAAGATGATCGTAAATATCTCCGAAACGCTGCCTCGTAGACCCATCTTATAATACATCGTTGAAGTCGTCTCTAAGAGAGCTATTCAAATCCATAATAATATACAGGGTGTTCCATTTAAAATAACAAAGTTGACATCTGTCAACGCAAAATGACACACCCTGTGTATATAAAAATACAATATTTAAAAAATTTAGATAAACCCAAGAAACTTTTGTATAAAACTTTTTTCCCTATCTCGTACAGATTATGAGATAAGGTAGTGGGTCATCTTATGTGGGCCATCCTGTACATACATAAAAAATTGTTAATCAAATTGATAACCTCCCTTTTTTTTAAGTCGGTTAAAAACTGTTAGATTTTAATCTATGCACGCTGACCCCTATTTAAGAATGCATTGTACAGGGTGTCTCAAATTGGTTACCCCTAATGGAAAAATTGGAAACCATAAGAGATATTAAAAATCTGATACCTCACCCTCGAGTTCTTTTTTTCAGAAGGTTATAATGGCACAAACAGCTACGGGGTGGTTTTCAAACTTTCCTATTTTTAAAATAGTCCTTTAGTTTATCGGAGATACATAAAATCTGAGGACACGTTTTGAAAACACTTTTTGATGTAAAATCCAGTGGTGTGACGGAACATTTTTGACGTATTGCCCGAACATATATTTTTTTGATAGGATACCCTGTATTTTTATAGCTCATTAAATCCGGCATTTTTTGCGGTTAAAACAGTCTAACACACTTTATATTATTTATTTTTTTTAATACCAAAAAAAATAAGAAAAAGACGTTTATTATAAAAATAAAGATATTATGTAGCCACCGAATAGTAAATTAAAATTGAATTAATTGTTGTTGTAAACAAACGACCTAAAGATGTCTTTTTTCTTAATATGACATCCTACAGTTTACCGTGTTACCAAGTTTATTTATTTTTTCTGAAGAAAATGATTTGGTACCCAAATTTGATTCTTAGGCCAAATTTTACAAAAAATACAAAATTTGATTTTTAATTTTTAAAAAATGTTTAATAAAAATAGCAACATCAAAACAAATTTACAGCAAAAGTCTACAGTAATTAAAAAGGTAAAGTGAAACCAGCAAAGAGAAACAAAGTATCAAAATTATAAGCAAAAATTAAATAAGGTGTTCTAACTGGTGTCCACTTTTTAGTTAAACACATTTGGCTTCTTTTTTAAACGCCCGTAATTGCGTTCTGAAATTCCTCTAATGTATTGCTTCTAAGTAAATACATGTTATTTTTTAAAATCCCCAAAAGAAAAAGTCCATGGGGGTGATATCAGGTGACCTAGCTGGTCATCTGATAGGCTCTACATTGCCGATCCATTGCTGCCTAAAATTTATATACTCACTTATTTCACTAGCATTGTGGGCTGGGGATCAGTCGTGTTGAAAATAGTTTTTCACGTTCTAACAGGGGTATATTATCAAAATATAGGTCGTGATTCATCGGTCCATATAATATTATTGCCAAAAAGATTGTCCTCATGGAGTTTATCTAGGTACCAATCGCAGAATTGTATCCTCCTTTCTGCATCTCTTGGGTATAGCGGCTGAGTTTTTCTTGCCCTGTAGTACTTAAACTTTTTTTTCTTTAGGATTCTTGAAGATGTCGCACGAGAAACGCCAGTGTCAGCTTCGATTTTTCTGTATTATATGCTCGGATATATCCAATTACATTTATTGTATTATTATCATTTATTTTTTTGCCCTGAAATTTCCAAAATTTACCAGATTGTCCTCAAGGCGTTGAAAAATCTTCAGGCTTGGCTGAGGCCGTTCTGGATATGTCTTAAAATATAAATTTGACGCAGCGCGACGATCTGATATAACATTCAATATAGCATTCTAACATATTGTATTTTTCAAAATGTTCGTATCTCTGCATTTTATATGAGAAAGAAGAGACTTTTTTGAAAACTTTTGCACTGACAAATGATTTCGCAGATCTGAATTTATCTGACTGATTAAAATCGTTGTTTTATCGCCCATGGCACTCTACATTCTTTATACTAAAAAATGTTTCCTATTTTTTTTAAATTAAAAAAAAAATATATAAAGAGTGTTACACTTTTTTAACCGCATAAAAATACCGGGTTTAATGAGCTATAAAAATTCAGTACTTCCCATTAAAAAAGTACATATTCGGGCCATATGTCAACAACAGTAGTCCGAATTTTTCCAAATTCGTTTTTTTCTTCTTTCTGATATTATATTGTTATTATTTTTTTTTGCATATTCATATTTTGATTTTGAATTCGACTTTTCATCTTCAACTTCATTTTTACTTCGATATGTTTTCAGAGCCTTACGTTTCAGGTCCCTTAGATGCCGAAAAATCTGTTTTATCAATTCCGTCGGCCGGAGAGTCTGTCTGTTCGCGGCATAGCTAAAAAACTACTAATCCGATAGACTTCAAATTTTGGTCAAAAATTAAGGGTCATAATATGGCAATGACCTGTTAACATTTTGGTTAATACCCAGTATGGCGAAACAAAACGGCGGCAGTATTATGAGAAAATCAGGTGGTAAAATTTTGGTAAGAATCCAAGATGGCGTAACAAAATGGCGGTTTAATAAAATATTTAAAAATTCAGTCTGAAAAAACTACGTAATGGATCGATTTACAATTCTGGGCAATAACACTGGCCGACAAGATTTTTCTAACACATGTCAGCTCATTATTTTTACAATGGAAATACCCTTCCAATAATAAAAAAAATATATTCGGAAAGCCCTAATATGTACCATTTTTTAATACCTAATTAGAACCTTTTATAGGTAAACAATTTTATTGTGAGGCGGCTAAAGTGGGTCCATTTTACAACGGAAAAATTACCTAGACTGGGTTGTTTACAACATTAGACATAAAATAAACGTTAAAAATCACTCATCTGTTGAGTTTCGAATTGAGTGGTTCTCTGTGTATCGATAAACAAGTGTATGTGAAGACGAGAATGTCGAGTCAAATGCGCCGAAGTTGCAAAGTTTCTTCTGACAAATTTTGTTATATTTGTGGAGAATTTCTGGTGAAATCACAAGCCAGGCCATTTTCCGAAAATGTAAAAAAGCCTACTTTAAATATTTTGGTGTGTTAATTGGGGATCAAGATAAGCGGTGGGCTCTCCATGTGTGCTGTGTTAGTTGTAGTGTATCATTGGTGCAGTGGATGAAGGAAAAGAGAAAAAGTATCTCTTTTGCAGTTCCAATGGTATTGCAAGAACCTACCAATCATTCTGACGATTGTTATTTTTTCCTGACAAAGACTGAAGGTTATTCCAAAAAGGGAAAGCACAATATAGAATATCCAAATTTGCAATCTGCCATACGACCTGTTCCTCATAATGCAAATTTGCCAGTGCCGATTGCGCCTTTAAATTGGCAAGCTATTGATCCCACTTTCATCACAGGTCCCAGTTCCGGCGAGCCACATTTGAATTAAATGATTTAATACGTGATTTGGGGTTATCCGAGCAACAGTCAGAACTTCTGGGTCCCCGTCTTAAGGAATGGAACCTATTGCCCAAAGAAACAAAAATTACGAATTTCAGAAAAGGAAATGCTATGTTTTCTGAATTCTACAGTATGGAAAGTCCGTTGTGCACGTGTACTGATATAGACAGTTTAATGCAGGGACTTGATATTGAACATTCTCCCCGTATAAATAAATGCTTTATTGTCAAAAAAATTTTACAATTTTGTGGACAAAGCTGTTGTAAAAAAATAGTTTACAAACATCAAAATTAGCAAACAAAACAAAAACACATCATAAATATTATAGAAAAATAATATTTAAATCAAGAATTTAGAATATTAATATTATAGAATGCTAAAAGAAGTACATTAGAAATGTACTTTGTCAGTCGTACTATGTTATAAACATTTTCATAAATATAATGTAAAAAAATAAAAAAGCAAAGTAAAAAATAAAAAAGTACGAAACAATTAAAAAAAATACATATACAAAATTCGGTAAAAATGGTTGGTAATGGCAACTATCACACTAGGGGTTCATAAGGATAAAATTATGTGTTGTAAAACTCGTTCACGGTGTAGAAGGCTCTTTCCAGTAAGAATGATTTCAAAGCCTTGCGAAATGAAGTCAGAGATATTATGGATTTGATGTTAAATGGCAGGTGATTATGCATTTTTTTTGCATTGTAGATTACTGATCTTTTAATTAACTCTGAGTGTCGGGTTGGAAGATAGAGATCGTGCTCAGTATTTCTGAGAGGGTAGTTGTGAGAAGGTCTCTCTAATAGAGCAGGTGCGTGCTTACGAATTAAGCAAACCGATTCCAAAATGAATAAGCAAGGAAGGGTTAGTATTTTATATCTTTTAAAGAAATCTCGGCAGTGAGTTCTACTGTTAAGCTTCAGTAGGTAACGAACAGCTCTTTTTTGTGGTATAAAAATTCGATCAAATTGAGTCGCACAACATGTACCCCAGAATGGAATAGCATATCTGAGGTGCGACTCAACAAGAGCAAAATAAACAGTTCTAGAGGTAGAAAAGCTAAGCTCCTCGGAAACAGATCTTAACGCAAAGCAAGCAGAACTTAACTTCTTTGATAAAGCGTCGATATGTGGATCCCATTTTAAAGAATCATCTACAAGAAGCCCTAGAAATTTTACAGAGTTTACGACATCAATAGTGGTGCCATTAAGGTCACAAGGTTGCAGCGTGTTTTTATAAGACAAGACTTTTGTTTTAGAGATGTTCAAACATAGGAGATTTCGCACCAGGATTTAATGGTGATTAGGTCATTAGATACAATCCTATGTAGGTCCGTGACATCTGGGTGAAAAAGCTGGTAAAGCAAAGAGACATATTTTTCCACTAATGTTTAAATTAGCCATGTCGTTTATGAACAGAAGAAACAAGATAGGGCCTAGTTGAGCCTTGAGGCACTCCACATTCCATTGGCCTACAAGAAGACATCCTGTTGTCAACTTTCACAACTTGATTTTTGTTTAAGATATGACTTAAACCAATTGAAGAGCCCCTCTAAATCCATAGTACTGCAGCTTGTTAGTTAATATATTATGATTCACACAATCGAAAGCTTTGGAAAAATCACAGAAAATTGTTGCCGTAGCGTGATGGTTGTTTAAAATTAAGAAGGGAAAACATGGCATCGCTTGTGCACTTGTTACTTAAAAATCCAAATTGATGTTTTGTAAGTATTTCATATCTAGACAGAAATGATAAAAGCCTTTTTTTAACCAGTCTTTCGATGATCTTAGATAGCGTAGGGAGAAGTGCAATTGGGCGATAGAGCTTCTTCTGAAACACCTCCTTTGTGAAGAGGTATGATTATTGCAGTTAGGCAGCTTGGAAAAGTACCATTTTGGAAAGACATATTTATCAAAGTAGTCAGATGCTCTAGTGTGCATTGGCAGACTTGAATACATTTTTAAAGTAAGCCCATCAGTTCCCGAAGAAGATTTATTTTTGATATCATTAATTGTACTACGAAGTTCTGATAAAACTACTGGTGAAAAGAAGAAACTGTGCAGGTTTACCCTATGATTAGAGAGATATGAAATTGGGTCATTAGATTGAGATACGGATTTAGTCAAATCTTTGGCTACATTTACAAAATAATTGTTTAGGTCCTCAGGAGAGGTAAGGATAGTGCTGGATAAAGAAGATTTGTTTCTTAAATCATTTACGATAGACCAGGTTTCTTTAGCTACATTTTTGGCGTTAGAAAGTCTATTATTGTAATAAATATCTTTGGCGGCTTTAATAGTTTTATGATAAATTTTTCTGTATGATTTTACATAATTATGAAAAAAGACACTGTCCGAAAATTTCTTAAAATGAGATAGTGACCGCATGTTCTTAGAAGATATACGTAAACCTTTAGTGGACCAGGGTTTACTTCTTTTATTTTTGATAGGCCTAAGAGGAAAAGATTCAGAAGCTATATTAGTTAGAGTTTTTATAAAACGAGAAAATTCAGTGTCGACATCATAAGTGTGAGAGTCCCAGTCAGTTATTTGACATAGGTGTTTGAAATTAATGAAATTTCTAACCGAAAAAATACGGCCTACTTGTCTAGAGGAATATTTGGCTTTGGATGTAATTGAAAATTTTGTGAAAATTGCTTCATGATCGGAGAAACCTGGACTTAAGACATTACATTTGACGGAGCTAGGATCGAAAGAAGACACAACGTAATCTATAGTACTGGCACTTGTCTTAGTAATTCTGGTTGGTGAGTTGACGTGCATGGCAATTCCTAATGACTCAAAGATGGACTGAAGACATTCCTGAGCAGCACACACACTGGAAAAGTCAATATTGAAATCGCCACATAAGATTAATTTGCTTTTTACAGGAAGGGACTCGAGCAAACTTAGAAGGTTATGGCAGAATAATTGCACATCAGCATCAGGTGTTCTATAAATACAAATAATATGAAGGTCATAAGTATTGTGATAAACGATAGAAAATTCAAATACTTTTTCAGATAATAAATGATTATACTTTGATATTACGGAAAAATCGTTGTTTGAAGACATTATCATGGTGCCTCCATGAGTTAAATTAGTTCTATTAAATCTGACAATTGTGGTATAGTTTTTAATAAAAACAGGTTGATTGATATAACAAAAGATATAATTCGTATGTTTTATGTCTTAAGGACTGAATATTAAGAAAAAAAAGATTAAAATTACTATTGGTCAATTTTTTAGAGGGTGCTAGATCCTCTTTTCGCGTCATATTGACTAAAAATTTTTAATTTTTGATGGTGAACCACTAGAATAATATTTACCAGTACCTTCACGAATTTTTTGGAGCCGTAAAATTCTTTCCGAGGAGTAGAAAGATCATACGCTGAAAGGTCTGAGTCCACTTCAGATGAACCAATCCCATAGGCATCGTGGAAGCGATAATACAGCTTGCGCAGGGAGTCCTTGTCACTGGGAAGGCCTTCTGAAGCTAGCAATAATTTAATGCTAGTACTTGTATGCCCCTCAAAAGTGAGTGGAGCTTATTCATAGACTCATCTAAATATAGCTTAAAAGCTGTGTTATTGCCTAATGGAAATTTAAAACCCTCTATACCAGTTGCCCATTCAGTTGCAATGGAGGAAATTATGAAAATATGTTCACGATTTTGGATAAAATAAGCTACAATAGTTTATGGGACAGTCGTGCAATAAATCAGCATTATGTAACAAACATTTGGCCAGAAAGAAGCGAATTTCAACCGGGATCTCAAAATGTTAAATTTATACTTCTTGTTGATTCCAAAAATGTCCTTTTGCCTCCTCTTCACATTAAACTTGGGCTGATGAAAAACTTTGTGAAGGCTTTGAATAAAGATGGTGATGGATTTGAATACCTAAGATAAGTCTTTCCTCAGTTAAGTGATGCCATATTAAAAGAAGGCATTTTTATTGGGCCACAAATCAGAAAATTGCTGGACGATGTCAATTTTACGGAAAAGCTTACCGGGCAGGAACTCAGAGCATGGAATTCATTTGTTAATGTAGTAAGAGGATTTTTAGGCAACAATATGGATGAAAATTATGAACAATTAGTTAATGAACTCTTAGATGCCTATAAAGCCCTTGGTGACAGAATGTCATTAAAAATTCACTTCCTTCATTCCCCTCTGTCATTTTTTCCTAAAAATTTGGGAGCTGTTAGTGACGAGCAGGGTGAAAGGTTTCTTCAAGATATCAGAACAATGGAAATTCGGTACCAAGGACGATGGGATCTAGCCATGATGGGTGACTACTGTTGGTTTTTGAAGAGAGAAGATAGGACACGTCATAAACGGAAAACATAAAGTTTAATTAGTATTTTAAGTTAATATTTTTCTCGTTTGCTTTTCTCTTAGATGTATGGTGTGTTTAATAGGCGAAAACTGTAAACATAGTCAATAAACAGGGTTACGAATTTTCTGAAATCATTTTTTCTATAGATATTAAGTATCGTAACATTCGATATGGTTCTACAACTCTAACAAGAAAACCCTATGTGCTCCAACTTTCTATTTGTCATTTTCGTATTTGGAAGGTCTATTCTATTAGATTATGCTATTCTGATCTGTGTTACAATAAAAACAAATTTTTTGTCGGCCAGTGTAATTAATTAGTGTACAGATATCAACTGGGAAAATTGTGGTACGAATTCAAGATAGCTTTTAAATGAAATGTTTTTATTCGTGAAAAAATCACCAGATTTTACATATCTTTACGTTTAAGCATCTCTAGATACTAAAAATATATATTTTATCACTTCCGTTGGTGTCTCTGTCAGTCTGTTTGTCAGTTCGCGGCATAACTTAAAAATTACTTACCCGTTTGACTGAAACTTTTGGTCAAACGTAAGGGTCATATGGGGAGGACCTGATAATTTTGTTAAAAATCTTGGTAGGCGGAATAAGATGGTGCGGGCTAGTGAAACGTTAAAAAGATACTACCAAAAAACCTAATTATCCAATTTAGCTCAAAATTTGAGTATGAGTCCAAGGTAGCAAAACAAAATGGTGGCCTAATAAAATATTTAAAAAATCAGCCTGACAAATTACTTATTAGAATAATTTCAAAGTTTATGCAAGCAGTGTAATATAGAGATGAAGTCGGTAAAGTTGAAGTACAGCTTCAAGAGGAAAAAAGAAAATGGCGATCAAATAAAATGTTTAAAAAATAACAAAAAAAATCTAATTCAATTGATTTTAAATTTTAAAATTTTTAAAAATTAAATGCGATTGTGTGGTGGTGTGCGTATGTATGTAAGAACTTTTTTTCGTTTTGTTGGTGTTTCTAAAATACCATGAAGTTCCGGGTAATGGAAATTTACCGATTATTTTAAATACCTGTATTTTTGTTTTATTTTTTGAAAACTTTCAATCTCCTTAAACTAATCATGTTTCACACTTAAATATCGGACAGCAAATCTAAAATTTTTCCAGAAGAGACAATAAGTTAGAGAGATACTGTAAACGAAAGTACCTTACGGTAAGCATTATGGAAAAACAGATTACTTTAAATCCACAAGTGTGATACGATCATAATTCACTTACTTGATCTTAGATTCGGAACTGTTTTATTGCTCTGGGTTAATATGTATTCTATCTCTGTAGGACACAAATAGTAGAACTTAATAAAACTTATTAAGAAACAATACAAAATCGGATCAAATCTGGCTACCGAGCGTTCTCATGAACTAGTCCAACCCTGGCAACTTTTATAGTTGTTATTAAAATGTTTATTTCCCCTTGAAATTTATTTAGACAGCTTCTCGCAACTCTATGTAACTGTTTATATTTTGCCGTTTTAAATATATCATATGATGGATAATATTGCCATCAAAACTGTAATGTATTTATCATTCGAGTTGTTTTATTTTTAGGGTGTTACTAGAAATGACATCCTTGACAATATTGAAATTGTATTCAAATTCTAAGAGAATTCACTTATTGGTTGACGTTATTTTCTTCATTTACGTAAATAATAAAATATGTTTTTGCAAATAGACTCATAATTAGCTGTTCTGTTCTGTTAGAATTTTCTAAACACTCCATCTGTTTAGCAAATAGATCGCCTAAAAATTAATTATTAAAAAAAATCCATACTGATCACGATGTGTCTGTGGAAGTTACCTGTTGAACAAAAGATTATTTTTTTCTGTGTAAAGGTCAATTTTATATTGCGTGTTCTAGTGTTGGCCAAAGAAATAACTTAACGTATTTTGGCACTAAAAGAGCACACACACAAACTCTTCATTTCTCCACATCGATTTGTATGTGCAGCCATGTTTATTGGTTGAACTATTAATATATAGGGCTTTCCTTTCAAACAGTCATTTTAATCATACCTTTCTAACACACCTTATATATCAAAAATAATTTTACAAATACAGGCCGTTTTAATACCTACAAACCCCATAAAACATGTTAATAACATTTATAGTTCCAAATATGGCTCCTCTTTGTTCACAATCCTACATACTAACACACCAAGCTGATAAATAGAGTCATACTTGTTTCTGACTCATATGTTATTTATTAACACAATATTTTTTCAATTAATTATACATATTTCGGACACCCTGTATATTCTATTTGCATATATACTTCCTTCTTGTAGTAGTTTTCTATGTATGAATTTAAATAAGAAATTATAATTAAGATATATTTTTCTAAATGGCTGGCTATCGACATACTTATAAAAATGACAATAAACATTTAACAGTTTAAATGTAATTTTGGATTCCTGAGGTTGATATTATAGCGACTGAAACGTCGACAAATACAATATGTGATCCGTTTTAACCATGTACGTATACAGGCGGCGGCATTCCTTTTATTTTTCACCTTTGCTGTGTGACATATGTTGACATTTAAATTGACGGAGTTGCGAAGTTGGCGGTTGATATTGTATTAGAATGTCGCGGTGTCGCCTTGGCGTTTTTGTTTAACTAGACTTAACCAAGAGTTTTTCAGCATTTTTAATTAAATGTGATAGAAATAAACCGATGGGAAAAAGAAATTTACCACTTTCAGAGCAACGTATCTCAAAGTAAATCAAAGAGCAAAGAAACGGTCTTCTTCTTTAACTTGTTTAAAGCAGAAAAAATCACCAGCTTTTGTAGATTAAGAGTGCTGAATTTTTAAAGAATCCAACTGATCAGTACAAGATCCACAATAATCTGTGATATAATGCCAAAAAAAAAAACATGCAAAAAATCAACAGTCTGTATGTGAACTCAAAATATGCATAATAATTGTATCTAGACACTACAGATCGAAATTTTCTTATTCGTAAAATATTATTTTATGCAATGCGTTAACAGTAAATCAATCCATTGAACTGTCTTAATTTAAAACTCCAAATGAAAATGATATAAGCGTAAAATAGTTACAGAACCTACAATTGATTAAAAAAAGTTTATCACTAAATTATATGACCAATTTTTATTTTGAGGGAGATTCGGTGTTATTTTGTAAACCACTAACGACACTTACAGTCAGAAACTCATAGTACCGCAAAAGATGCCTTTACTAACTATACTAAGTGCTGCTGTTTTTTGTGATTTTTCTAAAGCGTTCGATTGTGTCAATCATAAATTACTTGGAGCACTATGGTTTTAAGGGACCTTCATTACAATGGTTTCAGTCATAGCTAGCAGGGAGAAGACAGTCTGTTAGGACTTCAAAAGGTTGGCAGTGTTCTTACTGGCCCCAATCCTTTTTGGATTTTAGGGGGAGCTGATCACAACGCTCTAATGATTTCCATTTGTGAGGATTTGGAGAATGTGAAAGAATGGTGTGCCTCTAATTAAGTTTTAACTGTGATAAATTATCTATTCTTACTTTTGAAGTTTACTTTGAATAACGCAGATCTAAATAGTATTCAAATATAAAACCAATCTGTCTCAACATTTTTGGGGATTCATATTGATAATGAATTAAAATTCTCTACTCACGTATCTCTACTTAGTAAAAAAGTTGCTGATTCATTTCATTGTTAAAACGTTCTTTACTTAAATGACTGAAATGCTGCCATTTTGTGTTGAAGGCAATGAAATGAGTGGGATGTTATATACCTATCAGTATTAGTCACTTTTCTATAAATATCAAATTCTAATTTATCGTTATTTCTATTAACTAACGTGTCGAGAAAAGGTAATCGCCCATTGTTATCCTTTTCTTACGTAAAATTAATGGAAGCATACTTATTGTTTTATGTTTCTAAGAAAGTTTCCAAATTTTCTGTTTTAATATCAAAAATAACAAATATATCATCTACGTATCTATACCACATGTACACAAAATTTGAACCCTCTATGATAGTAGGTACAATATTTTAAATATTTGTGACTTGTCATTTGTTTTGTTTTTCTAAATTGTTGTTCTTTCTTTTAATTCTTTTTATTACTGACTCACATTCGTTATTATATACGAGTAATAATAATAGTTTTATATTAAGAAATAAGTATACAAATGTTCCAATTTGACAAATGAACTGAATTACTCACCAAAGAAGTAAATCTTGTCGGTGAGAAAATTATTACATAATATTACCTAGCCAAACAGTAAAAAAATATTTATACTAATAAACAAACAAGGGGGACAAAGAAGTGACAAAATTTAGATTTAAGAATTGTGTAATTTTCTTTTGTTTTCTTTATGTTTTTGTGTCTAGATATGGAATTTCAAACTATTTTTTTAATTCTTTAAACTTGCGTATTAAACATCTTAGTCTATTGCTGATATAGTTGGTATGCTCATTCCACTTCAGATGAGAATCTACTATGACGCCCAAGTATTTTATTTTAGGCTTGGAAGTTATAGAGATAGTAGTATTTGCATTTATTTCTATAGAGATTTCATTATAGTCTGGAAGAGATTCATTATAGGCATTGAAATATTTTTGAAAGATCAATTTCCACAATTTTTTTAAGCGCCCTCCAGCTTTTTTCCCTGTAGATTATTGCAGAATCATCAGCAAAACGTACCAGTTCCCCTGAAGAGTCGATGTTGAACACGTTATTCATATAAAGTATGAACAATATCGGGCCCAAAAAGGTCCCCTGTGGAACCCCGTATTCAACTTTAGCCTCTGTACTTGTACTTGCACCAATTTTTACGCTTTGGGTGCGGTCATACAGATTTTAAACAGTTCTAAAGCTGTGCCTCGTGTACCAGAATTCTCAAGGCTACCTATCAATTTTTTATGATCCACTGTGTCGAATGCCTTGGCTAGGTCAACAAAAACACCCAACACTTTTTCTCCACCATCTAATGAATCATTTATAGTTCTTGTTTGACCAAGGCATCTTCAGTTGAAAGATTATCTTGAAACCCAAATTGACTTTCAGATAGAACCCCGTATTTTTTTAAAAAATTGAAAAGCCTATTTTTTTATGATTTTCTCTATAATTTTGCTGGTGGTATTAAGTAGTGAGATTGGTCTATAGTTTGAAGGTGTAGTTTTATTTCCAGTTTTGTATACAGGTGTAATAATTGCTCTTTTTTGGGTTTTGGGAAAAGTTCCTGTTTCAAAACATTTGTTAATTATGTGGGCAAGTGGTGCTGATATAAAATCTTTAAGGCCTTTGAATGTTTCATTTTTAATACCGTCAATTCCAGGGGTTTTGCCATTTTTTAAACATATTATTATTTGTTTTACTTCGTTAGTATTTGTAGGCGTTAAAAATATACTGTGCTCATTTATATGTGTGGGGTATATAAGGTCATTGTTTAAAGTTATTTCTTTTGCCATAGTTTTTCCGACGCTACTAAAATATTTATTAAAGCATTCAGCTATTTCAGATTCTTTATATAAAGTTTTATCTTCATTTCTAATTTCGCAAATTGAATCTTTTTTTATTTGATTTTTATTTAGAATATTTTTTACATTTTTCCATAGTTTATCGGATTTTTTAAGATTTTTGTCTATTTTAGATTTGTGATACCTAATGCAAGCCTCATCGAGAATTTTATTTAATATATTTCTATATTTTTTATATTGGCGCGCAAAATTTGGGTTATTTGGATGTTTTTTTGATTTATTTAGTAGATTATACTTCGTGTTTATTGATTAAGCAAGGCGGGCGTGATCCAGGGGTTTTTATTGACTCTTTTGCTGTTAAATTTTTTTATTGTTGTTACAGATTTTATGTGCCTCTGTAATGTTTCTATGTGTTACTTTTCAATTTATTCTTATTTATGTATATTTTATCTAGTTCTGTCAATTCTTTCTCACCTCCTTCATTGCTCGGGTTCTTGTATGGTATATGTATGGCTATCGGACAATGATCAGTTATTTAATTTTGGAATATAAAGGAATGTAATTGGTCAGCTGGATTTTTCGATTTTATGAAGATATGATCTATGCAAGTCCTTGATTCAGGCCGTGTAATGCCATTTATTGCAGATAAGAAACCATTTTCAATTAAACAGTTCTTGTACTCTTCTACAATATTCTCGTTACTAAGGAGGTCTATGTTAATATCTCCTATCAACATGCAATGATTATTTTTTTTAAATCGATTTTTATTTCGCTCTAAATAATCTCCTAGATTTTTATTAAAATTATCGATGTTAGTTGAAGGCGACCTATACAATCCCAGTACATTAAGGCTTTCATTTTTTTGTTTCATTTGCAGGTTAATTATTTTAATGTTATCCAGGGAGTCAATACTAAATTCATATTTTAGATTATCTTTAACATATATGACAGTGCCGTCATGGCTGCTAGCTTTTCCGTAGTTATAAACGAGTTTGTAGCCAGGGATGTTCAACAAAGAAATATCATCTAATGCAAAGGTCTCTGTTAATATAATAATTTCAAAGTCTTTTAAAGCTGTTAAATATACTTGCATATTAGTAATATGTTTTTCAAGACTCTATGTTTGTGTGGTAGATTGAAAATATTCTTATGTTTGTGTGGTAGATTGAAAATATTGATTTTTTTTTGTCTGAGAAGTTAGTGTATTCACCAAAGTTTCCTATTATTGTGCTCTGAGTAGATGGATAGTTTTTATTTTATTTATTGATTGTTGCCTGTTGTTTTGTTTTGTTATTATTATATATGTTTTATTTGTATATTTTTTGAGCCCTTCAATGTATAGTTTAAATTTTTTAACATAGTGTAAGTATTTCCTGATACGTTTTTTTTTTGTTACAGGAACATGTAAATTATCGAAGCCTTTCTCAAGACGGCCGACGACCTGTCTTCCACCACGGAGGAGGCGAGCAGTATGGCGCAGACCCAGGGCGAGATCAGGGTGGGTCCCGGCAACCAGGTAAAAGACATTTATGTACGTTGACCAACCCCGACGAACACACACGGTAACCTCAAAATTTTGCCTTATTTTGGAAATTATTGTCCTCTTTTTAGTCAGTCGGGACGACGACTTGCCGCCCGTCCTGTAGCTAACTCTTTCGATGACTGGCCGCTTACGGTAAGAATTTGGCTCTATATTTCGAGAATTTCGTTTTAGGGTGTTAATTAACTACATGGAGAAAAATGTTTCTACGGTAAATACAGTGTGGTCATTTAAGTGAGCAACATATGGGACTTTTTTTTGTTGGTGCATCCTCGATAATCATATAAAGTGTACTTAGAATGGTTGCAAGTCAAACAGCATACAGGGTAGGTCAAAAAATATTAAAATCATGCAAGAGTACAGTACCCTTATTTCGAAAGATTCAGCAAAATGTTATTACGAAAAGTTGTTTAGCATCAAAAGTTATGTCTGGATACCAAAACATAGCCTCCTGAGAAAAAAATTTTTTTTTCAAAAAAATTTTTAGAAAAATTTTTTTTTTTTATTTTATATTTATTTCATAATTATCATAAACACTTTCATAGTTTAATCGAAATCAGATCAGATTCGCATAACTCCGTTCAAATTTAAGTATACTTGTGAAATTAACTTGGATTTCTAATTTTTTAGGGAATCATAAACTTCAGGTTTGTTGCAATGATATTAAACACAACTTGAAAATTTCGCCAATATTCTTTTTAACAAGATGAAACATTTTTGAGGAAAATATGCCCATTAAAAAACTTTCATTTGAAGTACAAAATTATAAAATTGTTATTAAATAACTGTACATACACATTAATTGACAAACCTGAAATTTTATACTAAGATAATCGATGATACCCATAGAAAAAACAAATGAGGGTTAGAAGTAAAAATTATGACAGTTCGGTGTAATATTAAGTTAATATTTCATTCTAGAAGAATAATTATATTATTAATCAGACGAGGCACATTTTACTAGTTCAGGGATTTTAAATAGACACAACACGCGATTCATTCTAGAAGAATAATTATATTATTACATATTAAATTTATTTGATTTAAAATGCCCCCTCCAAGACCATTAACGCTAGTTGAGAAGGCAGAATTAGTTTTGATATGTGGGGATAATTATAAAACAAAGCGGGACGCAGCAGATATTTTCAATGAACGATATCCAGACAAACGAGTTCACTACTCAACTGTAAGTAGAATTTTAATAAACTTGAAACAGACAGGATGTTTAGACTATAAATATAAATATGATCGTGCCAAACCTGTTTGTACTGAAGAAAATCAATTAGCGGTACTTCAGTCAGTTGTTGAAAACCCTAAAAGATCCACCCAGGAAATTTCTGCTTATACGGGTATTAAAAAAAGCTCTGTTAAGAGCATTCTCAAGAAAAACAAGTTTCATGCTTACAGGCCAATGTTTATTTGCACGTTTCAAGAACGAGACTATGACATAAAAAATGACTCTGCAAGTTTATGATTTCTGCATATGGATTCAAGGACAAATAGATCAGCGTGATTTTCATAGACACATTCTCTTTGGGGATGAATCCACGTTCACAACAAATGGCACTGTCTCTTTCCAAAATTGTAGGTGGTGGTCGGACGCAAATCCAAATTTTGTTATTGACAATAGAAACCAGTATTACCAAAAAACAAACGTGTCTTGCGGTATTATCAACGAAAAATTATTGGGTCCGTTTTTTTTCGCCGAAACCTAACTGGTGATACCTATTTACAGTTTCTGGAAAACGAAATATCGGATTTTTTGGACAATTTAAGTTTACAAGAATGGTATAAATTATGGTTTGTACGTGATGGATGTCCCGCTCATTCTACTAGAAATGTTTCTGAGTGGTTAAATGGGAAATTTGATGATGAAATGGTTAGGACGAAATACCGATCCACGGATGCCTCCTCGTTCCCCAGATCTTACCCCATTAGATTTTTTTACGGGGATACTTAAAGCAAAAAGTTTATAAGGATCGACCATTTAATAATGTTGAGGAACTTCTAGCAAATATCTTGCGCTCTACTTTTAGTGAATTTTATGACCGGACAATTAGATGCATTGAACGAGAAGGTGGGCACACAGAAACTCTTAGATAATTTTGATTTTTTTATGTACTTCTTTAAATGTTTTTTTACTTCATGCTGATTTGTTAATTGTTAAGTTATAATAAACATTTTTGGTAAGACTAGTGGTATCACATTCAATTAGATCTCGGTGCGTTTGATTTTTTGTTAATATTAATTCACTTTTAACCCTCATTTGGTTTTTTCAAGGATTTCCAGTTTGTCAATTATGTGTACAGGGTGTCCAATTTTGGTTGTAAATGCAAGGTATCTCCATTATTTGCAAATATTTAGGGTTAAGGTTTTCGCGACACTGTGCCACTTTTTTGTCAAACTCAAGGTGCCGTAATCAGATTTTCCATAGCCCGCCTCGTTTCGGAGATACAGGGCCAAATTGAAAAAATTGCATTTTGGGACACCCCTCGTATCTCGGTTATCTTTTAACGTATCGAAAAGGTAAAAACTGGCTCTTATAGAGTTTTTTACGTAGAATCCAGTGGCGTGGACAGATTTTTACTCGGGGCCGCCGCGTGATACATGACCCAAAGTTACGTTTTTTTAATGGGACACCCTGTATATTTTTACGTAGTCCTATTCGTCTTATTATGAGCTTTTCAAAAATATATAGTTATCTATACTCATTTTAAAAATAAGGCTACAGTTTAAGTTTTTAAGAATATATTAAGTATATCTATTTTTCGAAATTAGCCATGTTCAAAAGAACTGCTCAAACTGATTTCCATTTTCTCTTAGACATCTCTCACACACTCTTGCAATTTTACCCAGTGCATTTGAAATGACTACATTGCGTGCTTGTATTTGCAAAAATGCCTGCTCAGTGGTGTTATGCAGGTCTTGAACTGTGATATGTCAGGTACGAAAAATTAAATTTTTTAGGTGACCCCATAAAAAGAAGTCCAGTATGGACAGGTCAGGCGACTTAGGAGGCCATCGGACATGGAAATATATTTGATTCACATGTGCTAAAGGGACATCTTCTATGATTTCTGGCAATATATTTTGTAATATTTCATGGTAGCGATTAACAGTGAGACCTCTTTCAAAAATATGAAATTTTATTTTGGTTCCTAGTACGAAACAAACGACATTAAAGCCAAATCTTCCTTGTTGCTCGCGTGGAAATATCAAATGTTGATTTTCAGGTGACCAGTGTTTCGTATTGTGCCTATTAAATATTCCAGCACTACTTTTATACGATTCGTCGGACCATATAACCGCCCTTCCAAAATTTTGGTTAGTATTAATTTTTTGTAAATACCACTGGCAAAAATCAATACGTCGTTCTGCATCTCCAGGATGTAGATTTTGCACAACTCTGACTTTATAAGGTTTATACTTATGTTTCTTTAAAATCGTTTGAACCCGAGACTTGATTACACCCACTTCATTCTCTATTTTTCTACAGGACGTTACAGGCGTTACATTTAAACTTGCTAAGACGTTAATTTCATCAGCCTCATGATTCTCTTTGTTATATTTCTTTGATCTGGGGTTTTTGAAACAGGCAAAATTTATTAAATTCGATTTCAGCCTATAGAATATTAATTTATTTGGCTGCCTCCTTTCCGGATATCTATATAATAAAATTTTAAGTTTTAAAAAAGATTGCAATAATAATTATGAAAATGAAACATTACCTAATGAAATAAAGCTCAGAGGCAGCGTTTATATTTTCATGACTCTATGAAACAGGTCAGCATATCATATTGCTCAAAGTTTTTAAATAATTGATTTGCAGCCATTTGTTAAAAAGTCAAAAACATCAAAACTTCATTTTCTTTATGACAAAGCAGTGATAAAGCCATTTTTGACAATCAGTCCATGGCTTACTATGAAAAATATAGATAGATATTATTACAAACCTAAATTGCAGCCTTATTTTTTAAAATAAGTATAGATAACCATGTATTTTTGAAAAGCTCATAATAAGACGAATAGGACTCCGTAAAAATATACAGGGTGTCCCATTTAAAAAAACGTGACTTTGGGTCATGTATCAAAAACGACGGCCCCGAGTAAAAATCTGTCTACGCCACTGGATTCTATGTCCTAACACTGGAACCTGTGGTGGAAGATAGATCAAAATACAAGAGTTCTAACCACACTACACCACAACTTGTTACGTTCTGGACGCGCGTTTCGCTAACCAAGTTAGCATCATCAGCAGATGATATAAACTAAAGTAACTTATCCTAACCGAGACTATTTATAGGTTAATGTGGTCACATTTGGTTGCACCCGACTGCACCGTTGTCAAGTAAACAATAGAGGGGACTATAGGGAATAGTCCCTCTGTCTTTATTTAGTGCTTTCCTACCACATTTAACTATTTCTATACTCTCAAATGCATCCAATAATCTATTATTAGGTACATTTTTAATAAACTTAAGATTATTTATTCCTATTCGGTGATTGTTTTCCAAAGCATGTTGGGCAACGCTTGACTTTTCTGTTCTTCCGTATCTTAAATGTGCCATGTGTTCTTTAAAACGAATGTTTATGGAGCGTTTAGTTTGCCCAACATATTTTTGATCACAGTCATTACAGCTAATTTCATAGATGCCACTCGTAAAATTAATGAAAGGATATTTATTGTTTAATGTTTCTAAGAAAGTGTCCAAATTTTCTGTTTTAGTATCAAAAATAGCAAATATATCGTCTACGTATTATACCACACCCTTGGGAAATACTTGATTCTTTTTTGAATTGGGTTTCTAATCTGCCCATAAACAAATTTGCAAGGAACGGAGATAAGCAATTGCCCATCGCAGTTCCCTCTAGTTGTTTATAATATTTATTGTTGTACTGAAAAAAATTTTGATTCATACATAATTTTGTGAGAAGTAAATACTCATCAATAATTTCTTTCTTCAAATTATTGATTTCAAGTAGTTCCTTTAGGTACTCTAAAGCTAGTGGTATGGGTACACTAGGAAACAATGAGCTTACATCAAAAGATATTAAAATTTCACCTTCTTTTAAGTGAACATTCTTAATTTTATCTAAGAATTCTAACGAGTTAGTAACCTCAAAGTTATCATACGAGATATTTAATTTGCCGAATTCTTCTACTAACCATTTTGAAATATTGTACGTTGGTGATCCAACAGCTGAAACAATAGGTCTCATGGACTTCCCAGGTTTATGAATTTTGGGAAGGCAATACAGTTTAGATAACTGTGGGTTACTATGTGTTAGTTTGTCAGCTTTTAAATAAAAACATTCCTTTTTCTTCAGTCCCTGGATAACTTCAGTGTTTTTACGAGAAACATATTTTGACTTGTTGTTAACAACGTTTTTTGAGATTTGATTTCTGCAAGCCTCTCTAAAATCCTTAGTTGACTCTGGCACGTATTGAATGGAACTTTCGATATTCCCTATAATAGTTGGTAAACTATTTTTTACTGGAGGCTCTGCAAAATTCAAACCTTTATTCAAAAGGGCGATTTCTTTATTATCAAAAGACTGAGAAGAAAGATTTTCTAAAATGTTCTCGACTTCTGAAGAAATTTGTTTTTGTGGTTTCAACTTTCTCAACTTAATAGCAGCAGATATTTGGTTTCTAAAATCATGCAAGTCTTTTTCAGTTTTCCCTAAATTCATTTCAGTCAAGATCCCTAAACAATCACCCGTTACTGGGAAGGTTGAATCTTTTGCCAAACAAAAGTGGCTAGATTTAGAAATTAAAAATCTGTATAGCAAACGAAGTATGCTTGAAATTGAAGCATACGGATTATTTAAAAAACTCACTTATAAGCTTAGTAATTTAGAATTTGAACAGTGGTTAGATTTCCAAAGAAAAATGTTCGTAGTTACGATAGGATGCGAAATTTTTGAAGAAAATGTGTTCACTTAAAAACAAACTGAGAAAGTTGAAACCACAAAAACAAATTTCTTCGGAAGTCGAGAACATTGTAGAAAATCTTTCTTCTCAGTCTTTTGATAATAGAGAAATCGCCCTTTTGAATAAAGGTTTGAATTTTGCAGAGCCTCCAGTAAAAAATAGTTTACCAACTATTATAGGGAATATCGAAAGTTCCATTCAATACGTGCCAGAGTCAACTAAGGGATTCATTAGAGAGGCTTGCAGAAATCAAATCTCAAAAAACGTTGTTAACAATAAGTCAAAATATGTTTCTCGTAAAAACACTGAAGTTATCCAGGGACTGAAGAAAAAGGAATGTTTTTATTTAAAAGCTGACAAAGGAAATAAGGTTGTTATACTAGACAAAACAGATTATTTTGAAAGAGTAGACAATTTGATTCAAACTGGTCCTTATGATTTAATTGAGAAAAACCCGTTATCAAAAATGATAACAGAAGTAAAAAGTACTTTAAAACAGTGTAAAAACCTTGTGTCCGATAAACTAAAATTCAAACTAACACATAGTAACCCACAGTTATCTAAACTGTATTGCCTTCCCAAAATTCATAAACCTGGGAAGTCCATGAGACCTATTGTTTCAGCTGTTGGATCACCAACGTACAATATTTCAAAATGGTTAGTAGAAGAATTCGGCAAAGCAAATTCATTATCTCGTATGATAACTTTGAGGTTACTAACTCGTTAGAATTCTTAGATAAAATTAAGAATGTTCACTTAAAAGAAGGTGAAATTTTAATATCTTTTGATGTAAGCTCATTGTTTCCTAGTGTACCCATACCACTAGCTTTAGAGTACCTAAAGGAACTACTTGAAATCAATAATTTGAAGAAAGAAATTATTGATGAGTATTTACTTCTCACAAAATTATGTATGAATCAATCAAAATTTTTTTCAGTACAACAATAAATATTATAAACAACTAGAGGGAACTGCGATGGGCAATTGCTTATCGCCGTTCCTTGCAAATTTGTTTATGGGCAGATTAGAAACCCAATTAGAAAAAGAACTCAAGTATTTCCCAAGGGTGTGGTATAGATACATAGACGATATATTTGCTATTTTTGATACTAAAACAGAAAATTTGGACACTTTCTTAGAAACATTAAACAATAAATATCCTTCCATTAATTTTACGTACGAAAAGGCGAATAATGGGCAATTATCTTTTCTTGACACGTTAGTTATTAGAAATAACGATAAATTAGAATTTGATATTTATAGGAAATTTACTAATACTGATAGATATATAACATCCGACTCATTTCATTGCCGTCAACACAAAATGGCAGCATTCCATTTCTTAACTCACAGGTTAGTCAATTTTCCACTAAGTAAAGAACGTTTTAACAATGAAATGAATCGGATTAAAAATATAGCTAAAAGTAATGGATATAATGATAATTTTGTACATAAACTAGTAAATAGACATAAGCATAAGAAAATGTTAAAAGATGCCACTACTCTTCAAATACCTGAGGCTTCCAATAAATTTGTAAGTAAGTAATCCCATATGATCCCAGATATACAAGAAGTCTAGAAAAAGTATTTAAAAACGTAGGTTTTAGAGTAGCCTACAAAACGGAGAATAGTTTGAAAAATCTCCTTGGAAACCCCAAAGACAATGTCGACTTGAGGGAGAGGAGTGGCATCTATGAAATTAGCTGTAATGACTGTGATCTAAAATATGTTGGGCAAACTAAACGCTCCATAAACATTCGTTTTAAAGAACACATGGCACATTTAAGATACGGAAGAACAGAAAAGTCAAGCGTTGCCCAACATGCTTTGGAAAACAATCACCGAATAGGAATAAATAATCTTAAGTTGATTAAAAATGTATCTAATAATAGATTATTGGATGCATTTGAGAGTATAGAAATAGTTAAATGTGGTAAGAAAGCACTCCTATAGTCCCCTCTATTGTTTACTTGACAACGGTGCAGTCGGGTGAAACCAAGTGTGACCACATTTATCTATAAATAGTCTCGGTTAGGAGAAGTTACTTTAGTTTATATCATCTGCTGATGATGCTAACTTGGTTAGCGAAACGCGCGTCTAGAACGTAACAAGTTGTGGTGTAGTGTGGTTAGAACTCTTGTATTTTGAACTGGATTCTATGTAAAAAAACTCTATAAGAGCCAGTTTTTATCTTTTCGATACGTTAAAAGATAACCGAGATACGAGGGGTGTCCCAAAATGCAACTTTTTCAATTTGGCCCAGTATCTCCGAAACGAGGCGGGCTATGGAAAATCTGATTACGGCAGCTTGAGTTTGACAAAAGAGTGGCACTGTGTCGCAAAAACCTCAACCCTAAATATTTGCAAATAACGGAGATACCTTGCATTTATAACCAAAATTGGACACCCTGTACATTCTTTAATAAATATTTGAAATGAAAATTTTGCACTTCAAACGAAAGTTTTTTAATGTGCGTATTTTCTTCAGAAATGCTTCATCTTATTAAAAAGAATATTGGCGAAATTTCCAAGTTGTGTTTAATATCGTTGCAACAAACTTGAAGTTTGTGATTCCCTTAAAAATAAAAAATCCGAGTTAATTTCCCAAGTATACTTAAATTTGAACGGAGTTATGCGAATCTGATCTGATTTTGATTAAACTATGAAAGTGTTTAGGATAATTATCAAAAAAATCGATTTTTCAAAAACTTTTTTGATTTTTTTCCAAAAAAAAATTTTTTTTGGTATCCAGGCATAATTTTTGATGCTAAACAACTTTTCTTCATAACATTTTGCTGAATCTTTCGAAATAAGGGTACTTTACTCTTGCATGATTTTAATATTTTTTGACCTACCCTGTACGCTGTTTGACTTGCAACCATTCTAAGTACACTTTATATGATTATCGAGGATGCACCAACTTTTGGCAATATTTTTATTTTGATTGTGTAGTTAATAAAAAAAATTCCCATATGTTGCACACTTAAATGACCACACTGTATATGCCCAACTAAAAGCCATTAGTATTATTTTGATAATTTGTTTCAAAGGGTAAATCAAATATCAATTCATATTCTTGGAGACTTTAACGTTCATAATATAGAATGGTCAGGATTTATTAAAATCAATCCTCAACGTAGAGCAGCAGAGGCCAATCTGTTACCAATCTCATCAAAGAACCTAACTGCTTCACACGCATCGTCAGCACAGCCAAAACTCATTGGAACCTTTTCCCACCACCCACCCAGTTTTCTGACTACGATCTAATTACTGTTTCTTGTCCCATACATCAGTAAGTTGTTGAATTCATGCTTTCCTCTGTCTTCAGTAATAACTGCGATGCCCTGCAAAAGTATCGAAAATGGGAAATCTCCCTATACTCCTCTTCAGTATGCTTTTTCCCTAACCCAGGACCTCATTAAAATCGTAGAATGGGGAGTAAAGAAGACAATCATATTAACTAACTCCCAATACATAAATAACTCTAAACATGCTGATGGTTCAATTATTTCCAGCAGCAATTTAATTATTTCTTAGGTAGAGATACTAGACTCGATTTGGTTTATCTGTCAATCTTATGAATTTTTATTAGGTATTTTTTCTAAATACATTCTGATTATCTTCTTTTACATTCGAATTTAGTCAATGTCTCACAGTAAGCGGCCGTCTTTTGTAAATAATAACTTCCGTCCATTGGCATGACTTGCACGATCATCTCAGGAACGGCGAAAGCATGGTAGTCGGAATTGGATATACGGACGCCACTGGGCCGAATAAACATACCGATGACGTATCATTCGGCCATGGCAACTGTGTGTTTTGTAGGTTAGTTGGTGTAGTTATACTATGAAGGTATTTCAGAAAGGAAATATTAAAGATGATGCTTTTGAATGTATGATGTGATGGCCATAGACAGCCTAAAATTTTGATGACTATTTGTCTGTCAAAAAATTTAATTTTATACACGGTGTTTCAAAGTACACTGTGTCCCAGATTGCTTGTAATCACAGGGTTTCTCGGTAACCAGCAGAGATAGAACTTTGCGGTTTTCGCGACTCTGTGTCAATTTTTCGAGAAACTTTGAATGCCGCAAACAGAATTGTGCCAGATTGTTTCGTTCCCGAGATTCAGAGTGAAATAGAAATTTTGCGCTTTTGGGGGTGGTATCATATTTCGGACACCCTGTCAGATAAAAAAAAGGTAAAAACTGCTATGGATAGATATTTTTACGTAGAGTCCAGTTCTGTAGTCGAAAATTTTTTTAGACAAAACGTTTTTGAGATATAGCCCAAACTTAGTATTTTTTAAATGGGACACCCTGTATTTTTTGGTTCCAAAAAATTTGCTTTTTTTCTCTTTAAAATGATGTATCACACTATGCACTTTTGACGTAAACTAAGCCTTATAAACGCAATATTAAAAGAAAAACGTAAGTTGGCCATGGAAATATGGCATGGAAACAAAAATCAAAACTATTTGTTTCTTAAATATATCAAATATTGCCGTGTTTATCCTCTTATCATACGAGTTACCAATAATTCTAACAGGTAAATTAATAGATATTAAGAAGAAATGAATAATTTTGAAAATAGTCATAAGTATGATATGATGGTTTGTTTTATTGAATGTCATGAAAACAGTGATCAAGCATCTGATTTATATTTTAACAGGTAAGCACCAAGCGCTTAAATTAATATGAACCTCCTTTCAAAATTTTTTTTCAATTCCACTTTGCATTATGGACTATTTCTAAAAGCTTTTTTTATATCGTAGATATCCAGAAAGGCCTCAGCCACACAAGGCAATTTTTCGCCGAATTAAATTAAATTTAATTAATGATGGATCATTTTCAAAGCACAGGGCTAAAACATATAATAAACAAAATCACGAGAACAATGAGATTGTTGTATTAGCAAGTATTCAGGCCAATCACGCGAATTCATGTAGGCATATTCAGGAAACAGTGGGGGTGTGAAAATCACAAACGCAAAGGATATTAAGAAAACATAAATATAAGCCTTATAAAGTAAATGTAGTACAACAATTATTGCATCCTGGAGATGCAGAAAGGCGTCTAAATTTTTGTAACTAGTATCTTCAAAAAACCCAAAATGACCCTGACTTCGGTAGCAAGGTTATATAGTCCGACCAAGCCTATATAAGTTGTAGTGGTATTTTTAACAGGCATAATAATAGGCACTGGTATACGGAAAACCAATGTTTAACAAGAGAACGTCAGCAGCAAGGAAGGTTTGGGTTTAGCGTCGCTTGCTTTATATTGGGAACAAAGATTACATTCCATATTTACAATAATAATTTAACAGCAGATAGATATGTAGCAATTTTAAATCAAATACTACCGGATTTATTGGATAACTTGCCGCTAGCAAATCTGCACAATATTTACTTTCAGCAGGACGGTGCTCCTGCCCACAATGCGCAAATTATAAGGCCATTTCTTTTTGAAAATTTTCACGAACGCTGGATTGGTACAAATGGACCAGTAAGGTGGCCTGCTAGGTCGCCAGACCTCTCAATATTAGATTTTTTCGTTTGGTCTTAATTAAAAAACAAAATTTACCTGAATCCAGTCAATACGATGGAGCAGCTGCAAAATGCAACCATTCAGGCATTTAGATCATTGGAAGATAGACCTATAATAATGATGAATGCTCTAAGAAGAATTCGCACTGTGTGCCAATTATGTGTTCGTGAGGGGGCGGCCATTTTGAACAGTTTTTCTAGTTATGTAGAATTTGTTTAGTATTGTGATTAAGTTTATCAAGATTATTAAGTTTATTTATTTCATATAAAAAAATGGTTATTAATTTTTTATGTTGTTTAATTTTGCTTCTGGACACTTTTAATATCTACCCATATTTCCATGGCCAACTTACGTTTTTCTTTTAATATAGCGTTTATAAGGTTTAGTTTACGTCAAAAGTGCATAGTGTGATACATCATTTTAAAGAGAAAAAAAAGGCGAATTTTTTGGAATAAAAAAATACAGGGTGCCCCATTTAAAAAATACTAAGTTTGGGCTATATCTCAAAAACGGATTGTCTAAAAATTTGTGCGACTACAACACTGGATTCTACGTAAAAATATCTATCCATAGCAGTTTTTACCTTTTCTCTATCTGATAGGGTGTCCGAAATATGATACCACCCCCAAAAGCGCAAAATCTCTATTTCACCCTGTATCTCGGGAACGAAACGATGTGGCACAATTCTGTTTGCGGCATTCAAAGTTTCTCGAAAAAGTGACACAGGGTCGCGAAAACCGCAAAGTTATATCTCTGCTGGTTTCCGAGAAACCCTGTGATTACAAGCAATCTGGGACACAGTGTACATGGTCCATCGTTAAATAGTAAATTCCGTGGTAAAAATTAAGTCAAACTCTGTAGTAACAACATGAACAGAAATAATTTTTTATTATATATTCTTATCAGTATTGCCGACCAGTGGCGTGAAAATAAGTAAAATTATTGCATTGTGTTGACGTTTTTCATAATTTGATGTATGTCATAATTTATTTTTTACCGAAATAGGAACACTTAAAATTAAAGGCAATCGTAATTATTACAAATTTAAAAATAATAATCACTTAATATGAACACCACTGAAATTTGGCTTTGATATTTGTTTTTAATGTTTCAAGACAGTCTTTAATAATTTTAATTAGATTTTAAGTTGATTTTAATATACTTAACACAGGATTCAGTGTTTTGAAGTAATTC